>OX155980.1:12993995-13114693 GCA_944548615.1 Micropterix aruncella
GACAGGGCAGTTTTTTTCTGTACCTACCACAAATTTGACAGATAATTCTGAATAATGCTTATTGCTTTACAAAGCGACGTTACACGTATCTAATAGAAAATTTCAACAGGAACATAAAACAGGTCTTCTTTATACGATCCGTATAGTAGTTTCGGAGTAATCGTCGTTTTCCTGAAACGCTATATTTTTGTTGTGATATAATCTTCTTCTTCGCGTTCTCTAAGAGAAACTACAATTCAAACGTCAGCGCTCGAGGTATTAAGTAAAATATTTAGAGACCGAAGTATGACTAGCGCGGCTTCCGGTGACCGATTTATACCGCTAACTAAACAGCATCCAAAATGGCCGCATCCAAGATGGCCGCTATCTTGGATATCTCACTTCCGGTTAGGATTTCGCTTAGGAAACCGGCATGTTCTAAAACGTACAACTCGACATTTTGGTTGACTGTAAGATATCGCTATAGCGATAAGTCCGCCATTTGTACATAGATTGTCTTTTTTTATAAAACCAGTGTAATATTCATTAAGTATTGTTTCTATAGCACAATAAAGTTATAACGTTTTTCTGCGTGAAAACCTTCGTTGAAAATAATCTACAACCTATTTTGGTTGAATTCTTTGTCTCAGAGGTGAGTATATCCTATCCTATCCTATCCTATCCTATATACTATTATAAACGCGAATGTTTGTATGTATGTCTGGATGTTTGTTACTCTTTCACGCAAAAACTACTGAATGGACTTTGATGAAACTTTACAATAATATAGCTTACACATCAGAATAACACATAGGCTATAATTTATAAAGATATAGTGTGAATTATCTACAATATAACGATAACTGTCAAGTAAGTAGGAAAAATCTAAGAAATTGATATTCGAAATTTAAATTCTAAGCGTCAACATATATTTTGAAAATTTTCTCAACAATCCTACTTCCTACTAATAATATAAACGCGAAAGTTTGTAACGATTGCGCGACGTTACTATGGCGACGATTGCGTGACGTTACTATGGCGATGTCATTGACAGCTGTGTTCATAATGTGTCCGTAATTAATGTTATCATCGTAATCGTAAATTAATTATTACTTACAATAAAACAACGAAAGCGTAATTTGTTTGTGGTTAGTAGGTAATTATAGAAATTACTTCGTTTTTATCTCCATTGCATAGGTAAAAAGCGTGATTTCGTTTCACAATTAGCAGATTAGAATTATTTTTTGACTATTAATTAGTATGTTGCTGTAATTTTCATTGAATAAGCAGGTATTGTATTTTTTAGGAAGAGTAGAAAAAGTCGCCAGCGTACATAGAAAGATCAGAGATTCCCGAGTGCGACAAGGCCTTCTTTCAGACTTTTATGCTTATCATATGATGGTACGACGCAACAATTTTAATTTATTGCTTCGGTGTCGACTTCTCCTACATCAATTTTTGGTGGACATGTACGTCAAAGTAGAGAGTGAGCGCTTAAGGTTTATTGCTTTGAACCAAACGAAACTGAGCGCAGAAAATTATATACATTTACAAGACGCGATAAGGAATGATGCGGATTTAGATCCAAATAACTTGGGTCAAATGGTAATTCTCCCGTCATCATTTGTAAATAGCCCGAGATATCTTCACGAATACACCCAGGATGCGTTCACATACGTGACATATAATCCCGCCTGGCCAGAAATCACCAAAGAGCTCAATTCCAGGTCAAAATTCAACGGACAGACATGACTTAACAGCCAGAGTATTTAAAATAAAAGTTCAAAAATTAGTTGCTCTACTTGCAAAAGGTAAAATATTTGGTGATATGAAGTGTTTCATGTATACGATCGAGTGGCAGAAAAGAGGCTTGCCTCACGTGCACTTACTGCTGTGGTTGATGGATAAATTACGCCCTAACCAAATTGATGAAGTCATAAATGCAGAGATACCCAACGCCGAAACTGATCGAAAGCTCTATGAACGCTCTGTGACCATAAATATGATTCACGGTCCCTGTGGTGCACTAAATCCGTCATCACCATGCATGAAGGAAGGCAAATGTACCAAAAAGTATCCAAGGGCGCTTTTAAAACATACTCAAACCAACGACAAGGGCTATCCTCTGTACAGGCGTAGAGCACCAGAAGATGGCGGCTGTACGATAACTCAAAAAATCAGAGGTGGAACACAGGAAGTATTGGTTGACAATAGCTGGATAGTACCATATTCTCCTCTTCTCATCATGATTTTTAATTGCCATATAAATGTAGAGTTCTGCAATACGGTACAGGCTATAAAATATATTTGTAAATATATTAACAAAGGTAGTGATCAGGCTATTTTTAACATACGACAGCAAGGGAATGTTCACATTGACCCGAGAGATGAGGTGCAAACATTTCGAACCGGTCGATATGTTAGTAGTAACGAAGCAGCGTGGCGGATTTTGGGTCTGCCTCTGCATGAGAGACATCCAACAGTCACTCATCTTGCGGTACATCTGTTCAATGGCCAGCGGATTTATTTCACTGAAAACAATTTTAGAGAGAGAATGGCCGCACCACCTAAGGCGACACTAACTGCATTCTTCCTGCTTTGCCAAAATGACGCATTTGCAAAAACATTACTTTATGTTGACGTACCCCGCTACTATACTTGGAACGTGTCGTTGAAAGAATGGAAACGTCGTTTACAAGGAACATATGTCGACGGCTGGCCAGGTGTGAAAGCAGGAGATGCTCTTGGGCGCATTTACACAGTGCACGTTAGTAACTTCGAATGTTACTGTTTGCGAATGCTGCTAAATGTAATACAGGGCCCCACTAACTTCTCGGATCTAAAAACAGTTGACGGCCAAGAACTTGAAACTTTTCGACAAGCGTGTGAGAAGTTGGGGTTGTTGGAAGATGACAACCACTGGGATGCCACAATGGAAGAGGCCGTGCTGTATCGCTCTCCTTCGCAAATAAGGGAGCTATTTGCAATATTGATATGCACTTGCGGTTTATCAAATCCTCTTCAACTATGGGATAAGTATAAAACTTCATTATCAGAAGATATCTTGCACAGATTTGAAAGGATGGATCAAGTCAACAATAATCTTTGTTTGAATGAAGCACTGAGACTTATAGAGGACAAAATAATATCAATTTCCGGAAAGAAATTGTCCGACTTCGGTATGCCCATACCACAGCGTCGAGGAGAGCTGTCGACCGATGTCATCAAAGAGCTAAGGTACGATACCGCTTTATTAGATGCTCATGTAAGCGAAACTGAGCCACGCCTGCTACCCGAGCAAAAAGACATTTATAACAAAATATTACAACGAGTTGAGCTTGGTGAAGGCGGTCTTTTTTTTCTTGATGCCCCGGGGGGTACGGGAAAAACATTTTTGCTTAATTTGCTTCTAGCAAAAATTCGTAAAGACCGTAATGTTGCATTAGCAGTGGCTTCCTCTGGGATCGCTGCTACATTACTGAGCGGTGGACGGACGGCACACTCGGTTTTTAAATTACCTCTTAATCTGGCAAGGGAAGAAACCCCAACGTGCAACATCAGTAAGAACAGTGCCCGCGGCGACCTGTTGCAACAATGTAAGCTGATCGTGTGGGACGAGCGCACAATGTCACGCAAACGCGCCATCGAGGCGCTTGATCTCTGTATACAAGACATTCAACGCAATAAAAAGTTGATGGGTGGTGTGGTAGTGTTATTGGCAGGGGATTTCAGACAGACTTTACCTGTTATCGAGAGAGGTACTGCAGCAGACGAGATTAATGCATGTCTGAAAGCATCATATCTGTGGACTAAAGTTGAAAAGCTTTATCTTACCACTAACATGCGAGTCAAGTTATTCAGCGATGTCGAGTCAGGAACATTTGCTCAAAAACTCATAGAAATTGGTGAAGGCCACCTACACACCGACCAAGAAGGTATGGTTCTTTTCACACACCACTTTTGCCATGTCGTGGAGTCGGAAGACGAACACATTAATCAAGTTTTTCCAAATCTGCAACAATATATTCTTGACGAAAATTGGTTGTGTGAAAGAACCATACTGGCACCAACAAATGAGACTGTTGCGAAAATAAATAAAAAATCTTGGACGAAATAACCAGCGAAACATCAGTGTATAACTGCATCGACATAGTTATATCATCCGACGACACTACGACTTACCCCGTGGAGTTCCTAAACTCTTTGGAGTTATCTGGGGTGCCAAGTTGGAATTAAAAGTAGGTGTACCCGTTTTGTTAATGCGTAACTTGGACGCGTCAAGATTATGCAACGTTGCGAGTCACCGAACTAGGAAGGCATATTGTGAAGGCCACAATCTTAACTGGAGAAGCCAAGGGAAACAATGTTCTTAAGTCACGTATCCCAATTATACCCAATAACTTACCATTTAATTTTAAACGCCTGCAGTTCCCATTAAAAGTTGCATTTTCAATGACTATCAACAAATCGCAAGGTCAAACCTTAAAGGTAGCAGGTATACATTTGGGCACGCCGTGTTTTTCCCACGGCCAGCTATATGTGGCTTGCTCACGCGTTTCTAAATCGCAAAATCTGCATGTTTATGCTGACCTAAATAAATCGTTAAACATAGTTTATAGGAGTATATTGCAGTAGCTACCTATAACTTTTGCATTATCATCAATCATCATATACATCCGTACCTATGTATCCTTACAAACTATAGGGTATAATACCTATTAGTGAGATCATCATAAAAAATACTTAGTTCCAATTTACATACATTTCACAATATAGTTATTCGAAGATACATTATAGTTGTTCGAACAATATAGTTGTTCGAACACATATATATAACTAGAGAACGGATGGACCGATTTTCATGTTTTTAATTTGTTGGATTTGTCTCCGCCCCGAATAGCAAAATAATATAAAAACATTGAAAAATTAACGAAAATATAAAATACTTTAAAGCATCATTATCACAATTTTTCATCACCACGCGGGTGAAACCGCGTTTGTTATAACTCGAGAACGGATAGACCGATTTTCATGGTTTTTGTTTTTTTTTTTATTTGTCTTCGTCCTGAATAGCATAATAACTACTAAAACATTGGAAAATTACCGAAAAAATAAAATAAAAGAAAAACATTTACCATACATATTATTTCCAAAAAAAAAAATTTCCGAAAAAATAAAATAAAAGAAAAAACATTTTCACAAACATTTTATTTTTTGGAAAAAAAAAATCCAATACATATTTGTTTTATATATATCTATATATATAAAACAAAGTCGGGTTTGTTCGAACACTTATAACTCGAGAACGGTTGGACCGATTTTTATGGTTTTTGATTTGTTGTATTTGTCTCCGTCCCGAATAGCAGAATAACTTAAAAAGAAAAATTGGAAAGTTGGTGAAAAATTAAAATAAAAGAAAAACATTTTCTCATACAAAATGTAAATCCGTGTTTTCCCATGGTAAGTTATACGTGGTATGTTCACGTGTCGGCAAATCATCCGCTTTATTTGTTCTTGCGCCTGATAAAAAAACAAAAAATGTCGTATATCACAAGGTGCTTCAATGAAGAGAATTAAACCGAGTGCATTCCATGCTGCACAATAGTTTAATTCAATCATGTCTTGCTGACACGCGATTGGTATATTTAATTTTTCTACTTTTATATTTCTTTATGTGTTATTATCTTAATAAAGTAGTGAACTTAATATTTATTTTGTATTAATTGGATTACTTTAATAAAATCATAAATTGAGTTCAGCTAATCTGTAACACGACATTCATTGACTGTTAGGCGGTACGAAGTTCGCCGGGTCAGCTAGTATTGTATAAAAGCATTATTTGTATTTATTATTCGGATTTTCAGTATTTCTTTTTTGGTATCTAAGGGCTAAACCCAACAAAAAATAAATAATTTTCAACAAAGTGTTTCGATATAAATAAGATAGATCGGATTTCCCGCGTGAAGTTTGTAGCACACGACAATTCGGTGATGTTGCAACCGATATTATCGAGGGTAGGTAGCAGGACAACTGCGGTTGCAACATCGCCGAAATATCTGGTCCACCAAACTTCAGTAGGTATATTCGTTTTATCTTATTTATAATGTCAAAAAACCGCGATATTCTTTGATTTGAAGTTTTTCATGCAGAATAAACTCTTGTAATTGAAATTACCTCTTTGAAAAAGCATGGTGTATAAGTAATATCAATTTATAGACCGAGCGAATCGGTGGCAGGTGTAGGTGTGCGTAGTGAGGTGTGCGTAGTGAGGTGTGCGTAGTGAGGTGTGCGTAGTGAGGTGTGCGTAGTGTGGTGTGCGTAGTGTGGTGTGCGTAGTGAGGTGTGCGTAGTGAGGTGTGCGTAGTGGTCTGATTGAGTACATTCCGGAAGTATACATTAAGGATAAAGACATAAACCACAAATATTTCATTAAAAACCGTAATGAAAATAATAATAAATACAATAGTTCACCTTCTGTAACGGCGGTTGTGTTTTTTTAATATTTTTAATATTACTTGTTCATGGAGGCATTTCAAGGCGAGGTTTGAATGTTAATTACTTTTTTTATTTATTTACTAATGCCTCATTTTATCTATTTCTTTTGCGGAAGGTTCCTATACTGCAGTTATTTCCTTATTTTATCTATTTTTTAACATAAACGGACGAAATTATTTTCTCGTCAAATTACGGAGTACAGGGTGAATGTTTCCAGCGGAATAATCGGCTATAAGCGGCCGCAAGTTAACAGGAGAAACAGACGCGCTACTTAAATTTACGATCTGCCTACACTACTCCAGTCGTAAACAATAGCCAATAAATTAGGCGGGCGGAAACTGTAGCCCCTCTGAGATGGAAAATACGTTAAGCATGCATTTCCATATTCAATTATTTGTTGCCTCCCGTTGCCCTCCAGTACCGACAAATCGTGAAATATTGCAAAACGTACCTAACAGATTGCTAAGCATCGAATGGCAGAAGTTGGCGAGAAATTTGTGTACGTATTTTTCGATCTGAATATTTTATATTCTAGCAGTGTACGACATCGAAGATAACCGCCGCTGCACTGGCACGACAACATGATGAAAATTAAATTGCAGCAGTTTGTGCTTATAGAGATAGTAGGTTTCTAAGTCTGAGATCTACCTTCTAGTACCATCAAACGCAAAATGCTCGAAATGAAATTATATGAATTTATATTATACGATATTATCACTGGAGAAACAAATCTGAGAACGAAAAAGAAGCCGAAAGTGGAGCAAAGCAGTATGTTTATTAAATGAAAAAAAAATCTTTTAATATATGCGCAGCGATAAGTTGTAAACGAAATACATGCCGTTGCAAAACTATGAAAATGTCTAGTTTCTTTTAACTTTGTTTAATAGCTAACTGGTCAATTTGAAATACCCACTAAAATTTGTTGTTAATATAACTAAATGCTAAAAAATATAAAAAAAAACAATTATTTTATTCATTTTCAAATTTACAATAATTATAATTTACAATAGTCTAAAACCTTTCTAGACTGCCAATGTTAGTCATTATTATTTTATGAAATCTGTTAAACATTATCGTATTTGATTGTAAAAATACTTTAATTACCAACATAACATTCGACACAAAATTTCAATTAAAATATAATATTAAAACAGAACAAAATATCCTACTACTATTATAAACGCGAAAGTTTGTAAGAATGTATGTATGGATGTTCGTTACTCTTTCACGCAAAAACTTCTTAATGGATTTTGATGAAACTTTACAATAATATAGCTTACACATCAGAATAACACATAGGCTATAATTTATAAAGATATATAGTTTTCTATCATCATTATCACAATTTTTCATCACCACGTGGGTGAAACCGCGGGGCGCAGCTAGTAAATAATATAAACATTACTTGACTATTTGGATCTTGAATAAATGAGTAATTTAAAAAAATCTATATCTAATTGGTCCCAATTAAAAATAATATATCATTATGTGTTTATTAAAGCTGTAGTTCATTAGCCTTCAACCATGATAGTAAAAGATTGTCTCATTTGCTGGCTTTAATAAAAAGTGCTTTGCGACGAAGAGAAAAAAAATATCTAATCGTTTTCTGATATAACTCGCAGATATATTTAGATGTTTAGGTAACACAAAGCTGTAAGATGATGAAAATTGTAATTAATTTTAAGGCCTTTTCTCATCGTAATATTTCCCAAAGTTAACTTATGTTATGAAAAAGCAGTCAGACAATAAAGAAAGTTACTAATAATGTTAGAATGCAACATGGTTTTCATACATTCGTTTACTCGTGAAATCGCTTATCTGCTAAAATGTACAATTTATTTATTTGTGTATAGCTTCTTCATTAACGGGTGGAATAATTAATTGCCATGAAGCTTTTCGATTGTCCCGTTATTTCATTATATCAATGGCATTGACATAAAGTTCTGGTAATTAAATTCGAAACGGGAAATGAAGACTCGACCGGGAATCGAATATGATGATTCTAATACATTTTATCAGGTAGCCTTTCTGCCATTGTCACATAAATTTTAATTATATTTCATAATCACAAATTATTTGTATACCTTTTTCTTGAAATAAATTAATGTATGGATATTATAAATTTACTAAATTAATTAGTTAAAGCACAACATATTTTAATTTTTACATATCAATAACAATAATTGCAGCAATCAATAGTGAGAAATCGGAAAGAATTACTAGACAAAATTGAATTATTATGTGAGCTGCCCAACTAAGGTTAAACTTTTCTGGGGCAGGTTTTTTGCATTTTTCAAATAATACATGTTCAAATAAATATGACGCGAAAGGTTTTCTAGAACCAGGCCCGGTTAAAAACAGCTGATGGAAATGCTCGTACATATTAGTACCTCTAAATATATTAATTATCGAGGGTCGGTCGAGTTGTGAGTTGTGAGCCGCTCGTTTATGAAATCGTGGGGCTTAAATCATGTCGTGATATCGGAACCAGCCATACCCAAAAACCACCACTTCATAGCCCACATCTGCAACAATATTTCGAATTAAAAAAAATGTATTCAGGGATAGCTTATCATTATCACTGTGTTTATTTTATTTATTTTTATTTTATTTTTTATTTTATTTTTATTTATGAAAACATACAGCACATACAATATACATACGTGTGCATAAACATATTGTAGAAAAAAAAGAAAAACATTACGCCCATAATCGTTTCCTTCGAAAGTAACATATTGAACAGATTTCAGCATATTTAATTAAAAATCAATTATAAACTAGGTTCATATTAGATATATAATATAGAAAACCGATGGGAGAGGTAGGGAATTGATAGTGATTAGGAAGAAGGAGTTAGACTATGGTATATGTATATGTATATAGATATAAATATAGATATAGATAGGCCGTATAGTGAATATATAGATAGAGATATTGATTGATGTTTATAGATATCTATAGATATATTATAAATATTTATAGATATTTATAAATATTGGTAGTAGTTACTGATATGTTGCATGAAAAGTATATAACTAAATACAATAGGTATTATTAATAAGCTCGTTAGGTGCAATTGATTTGAATAATTCCTAAACGAACGTCGGTTGGTTGAGGTTGAAAATGTCAATGGTAGAGAAACAAGAGTCGTACGTGCACATCAGCCTATAAGCGATGGATTTTTTTTGCTGTAGTTGGTATTGGCCCAAGTAAGCTGTTTGACAAGGTCGTCTATTCACAGCTATACTCTTACATCGTGCCATGTCAGCCTATACAGCAACATGGGTTCCTAAAGCAACGATCGGTAGTTTTCCAATCTGGCGTGCGATGGACACGCAAACCTTGAGTGCGATGGACAAACGGAGGCTCACCTCATTTTATTATCTCATTTTATTGTCATATTTATTACAGCAACGTCTGGATCAAAATTCAACTGCGAATTGAATAGCTACCGATTGTATATGGATACAATGTAGGTACAATATATTTACATCGTTACCTGTTTTTTTTTATAATAAAGGTCTTACTTTTTCTATTATTATTTTGGGACGCCTTTAACCATTGTTGTCTTTATTTAACCTATTATTTGATGTAGATTTATTTTCTTCGAAAACATGAAGTTGGATTATTTTGACTTGACCATAATCGCCATACTATTCAAAGGTTAAGATGTATTGCACCGCAGAGAATCGTTACTGTATGTATTTTGTGATATAAGGGTAAAACTGATTGCGACCTTTTCCAGTGTGTGAGATCGAATTTGGTTTTAAATTGAATTCGCTGGCAGTGCCTCGCAGGCTCTAGGCGAGTTACGGCGAGAAACAATAGCGGTAGGACAGTCACATGGTCGGAGAGCTCTCTGCGGGTACCTTGCGACAACTATGTTTTGTCACACTCTCCGCTTTGCCTTTTAGCTTGCGTCGTGGACAGAGTATACCGAGTTAGAACAGTAAGCGCACTCTCGAGTGGCAGGGTGCAATGGAAATGAGCAAAGGGATACGTTACAGCAAAACGCCTGCGGTTGGCTTGACACGGGTCGAGGGTTGTCGAATTTTTCAAACGTTTGAATATTTGTCGCGTTCGCCTGCTTGATTTTGCGAATTTCGTTCAACGGTAATCATATTACGATTTGTGGTAACTATTAGGACTAGTGAAGTCGCTCGTTTCGATATCATTGTGTTCCAAGAAAAGCTGCCCTTTGTATGTTGTGGTATACCATTGGTACCTGTGGACCACGGCCCCGGATCAGGACCGAGTTGGCCACGAAGACCCATTTTGTTCAGGGTTGCTCACACTCACGGGTCAATACCCATCCGGCGGCCTCTACGCATGAAGTGCGAGCCCGGGCAGGACTCTGGCCTTAGGGCTAGTTTGCCCTATGAATCAACCTTCTGGCGCTCCTGGGCGATCTGCGCACCGTGCAGCGTGAGCCAATCGATTGTGCACTCTGCCTAACAGTCGAGGGAGTCTGGAAGCAGTACTGTTTCCTACAGAGCGGGGGCGGTTGCGGACCTTACGGCGACTGCTCTTAAAACGACCATCGGCTACCCTGGGTGAACAGCCGGGCAAAGGATGCCGTGGTCTGCGATAGATTCCTTATACACCGTTTCAACGCTTCGTAAGGGAGATGACCGCGCAAGCGACCTCGAAATCGTAACCAATCGAGGGACTGGAGAAATCTGGTTGCAATAGGAAGTAAGGGCGTGAGCGTAAGCCCGCTGGGTAACACTCCTGGCTACCTCGCGGTTAAGGCGTTGGCCTTTTACGGGCATGTGGCTGAGCTTGACGGTGGACTGCTTTGTCCAAGTCTTCTGCGCTCACTTCAGGGAGATAGAACGACTAATCGTTAAAACTTCCTGAGGTGAAGGATTCGTCCGTTGTAGTTGACAACTCTAGTTGTATGATATCACAATTGACTTATGATATTTGTAAAACTGCTTCGTTTTAGTTCAGTGGTTGTTTATTTTCATAAACATTTCCAATAAAAGTATAATAAGCGTAAAACCGCCACAGAAAAACCAAGCGCACCATAATCCAACAAATAGACGGCAGCAGCTAATCCGCCGGCATGATAAGTAATATAATCAAAACGGTTAGATGTTGCTGGGCCAATTTTTTTGGGGCGTTACTAGTTGCATTATGAATGGAATAAACGGTACACGGATCACAGTTGCTGTTTTTAAATGTTTTATATTATTGGATATGACTCTTGAGCTCGAAAGGGGTGAGTTTGGCGGTTCCGGAACCAGTTCATCAGTGAGTTTCCAAGTTTAACCAGTGTTGCGGTTTCTTAGACCAGACTACCCTTTCTACATAGATTGCTAGGTGACGTTACTGTTGCTGACTCGTGTTTAGCAACGATGCCCTTGAAAGGACAGAAGACAAGTGATGTTAAGGAGGAATATTGAATATTGAAGATGAAGGAATATTGAAGAAAAACCTAGCACAAGCATTTTAAATTCTCTTGCTATACAGGCACGGTCGGCTTAATCGCAGAGAACATACTCACAGACACACATACATACTTCAATATGGAAATGGTTATAATCGTCTCAAGGAGGCTCAAAATAGATATTTCCGTATTCACCTCGAAAAAAAAAAACGAGTTCAGAATACTTTCCCTCCTCGACGGTCTGTGGGCCAGAAAACAAAAATATAGAGATAGACTAATATCAATATATATTTACACACATTTTTGGTCTCTTGGATGTGTTGTACAACAGTATACAGGGTGCTACCGCAAATATTACCTTAATGATTCGTGACATTAAATAATCAAGGAATATTTTTAATATGAGCTAATTTTTATTAAAAGAAATAATGATTTTAGATATAAGAATAATTTCAAATACTATAGTTAATTCTGCATAAAATCTAAGTTCAAAATCATCCACAATTTTTTTACTTAAAGCCTTAGTAACAGAGAAAAACTAAATATGCGTAAGTTGAAAATAATAGTTTTCCTCGATAAAAAAGGCATTAAAAAAGTGGTATTTTATTTTCAACTTAATTTTCATTTAAAATAATTGCTTGTCGTTAAAATCTACAAATTTCTAATGTAGAAAAACAGTTGTTTTCATTTAATTTTTTTCTTTAATTTACCTAAGGAAACTTTTCCCAAAGTTAAGGTAGTCTTGTCAAAATCACGATTTAAATATAATCTAATTCATAGATTATATTTAAATAATTTTGAAAAATACGCACAAAAAAAACTTAAAATATAAAACTGGGGCAATCACCGTAGATATAAATGTTCGGCAAGTATGAATATATGAAATATAACGATTGAATATGTACTATATTAAGTCGCAGAGGAATGATAAAAAATGGGATTCGTTCAATTTAAATCTATAAGGGATTCGATCTCTAAGGAAATCTCTAAGGAATTTGACCTGTAAGGGAATGATGATGTGGTGATCAAATCTCTAAGGTATTTGATCAAATCCCTAAGAGATAAATGTGATAGATGTATGTATATGTCGCAAGGAAATAATAAAAACAGGTATTTGCATACATCTATCGCACACGATTCCTACTTTCTTGACGGCCCGGCGGGCTCTTCACTGAACTAGCCGTGCCTGTATCGAGCTCTTGGACTAAGGCCATACAACTTCACTGCTTATTTATATGCTGTCCATTATTTATTGTTATTACTATGTAATAAATTATGTAATAACTGTTATTACTATAGTAAGCATAATCCGGCAAGAACTAGGCACTCATGCTGAAGGGGTGCGTTTAGCGTAACCCTGTGATTTGCTTGAATGCAGCATCTATCTCTTTCTCTGCAAACGTCCGATATCTAGGCGTGCTTCTCGAGGACTTCGACACTTACCCGCCTGCTAGATTGGTCTCGGAGAAGGTACGAAATCTTTTTTTATCCTTACGAGGGTGAGTCGCGAGTAAGCCAAGTAAGTCACACTCCAGATCTCTTACACATCTCGCGCATGCACGGCGAAGTAAGTCACGCAGGCAGAAATAGTGACGCTGCTGCGAAGCCAACAATTTCATTCTACCCCAGTAAGTACAGTTTCTTCATACACTTGGATGCGTCATTGCGTGTAACATTCTCAGTATTGTAATTAATTATGGAAAACTGACTATCGTGCTGACAATATAAATAATCTAGGTGTTGCCCGCGACTTCGCTTCGCGTAAAGTTTCAAATCGAGGTGCTAATTTGAAAAGGGTGACGTTGTTTAGACGCTATCTTTAGATATACTGTAAAAAAACTTTGCCTCCCGTTCTTGTTCTTCGCCCCCTCCGCCTTCCGCTGAATTCTGATATTGTTGGGCTAAACGCCGCTGCGCAGCCCCCGCTAGCTATTTCGAGGTGCTTGCCCGCGTTACTTATTTCATGATATCTCTAAAACTATTCCTCCTAAAATGTAACAGTACATGGCTAATTTTATATCCATTTAACTTCCGTGATGATGGATTAATTTATTTTAATAAGGATTCATATTTTATTGCTAATGTCTTCAACAAACTTCAACTACTTTCTTTCCTTATTTTTTTGAGTCATAAAAGCAGTATTTTTTAGCATAAATATAAAAGTTGGATATATCCTGTTACTGATTTTTCTATAGATCTCTGCTGACCGATAAAGCTACTCACCAACTTATTTTCCTCCGACTTGATTGACAAATATCGTGATTTCTTATTGAAAACCAATATTTATTGCAATAAAATATAACCTATAGCACTCGTCGATGATGGAGCTTTTTATTAGTGAAAGAATTTAAAAAATCGTATGAGTAGTTTCGGAGATTACACCTTACATACAAACTTACAAACTTACAAACTTCTTCTTCGTCTCGAAGTGCCTTTCCATTACTGGAGGTTGGCCGTTAGCTCTGAATACTTTTGACGGTGTGCGCCATCCGGAAAAGCTGTTCCGTACTGGTTATCCCGGTCCCAGCTGATATCTGTCATGCCGCAGCAAGACTAGTGCCCCAGATATTCAATCTTGCGCTTTTTGACGGTGTGCAAAAAATTTCGGGTCGTACCAGCACGCTGACGAACTTTTTCGTTGCTAACTTAATGGGTCCAGCTTATACGGAGCATTCGACGGTAGCACCACATCTCAAAAGATTCTAGCAACCGACTGGTGTCTTCTTTTATGGTCCACGTTTCGCTGCTGTACATAACAACTGGCCAGATGTAACAATGCAGGATCCGAGTTCTAATTTATTTTCCGGCAACACAAGACTTTTCCCATTTTATTGAATGATATACGGGCGACTTCTATCCGGGTCTTAATTTCTTGTTCGGAGTCCGATATTTCATTCACCCATGCACCGAGATATTTGTACTGCCGAACGCGCTCAAGAACTTTACCTGCCACCGATATAGAAGGTTATAAATCAGGATCCCTGGTAATAACCATGACTTTGGTCTTTGAAATATTGATTGACAAGCCAGCATTTTCACTGCACTTATTAACTTTGTCAACCAACCTTTGTAGGTCTTCCTGAGTAGAGGCAATAAGAAATATGTAATTGGCGTAGCGCAAATTATTGCTACGTTTTACATTCGTTTTCGCCCCCACATCAAGATTCTCCAGGGCCTCGGTTATAATCGCCTCAGAGTACACGTTGAATAGTAATGGGGACAGAACGCAACCCTGACGTACCCCGCGGCAAATGTCGACCTCTTCCGTGTATTCCTGTTCCACTCTAAGTGTTCCTTTCCTTTTCAATACAAGTTTTTTGATTTCAATACAAGTTTTTAATAATTCGAATGTCCTTGCCTTCTAAACCAATGTCATTCAAGCGCCTTATAAGCAGTTCGTGCCTAATCCGGTCAAACGCTTTTCATTATCAATAAAGCACAAAAGACATGTGTTTGCATATAACGACAATTTTGAATGAGGACGTTCAAAGCAAAGAGGGCTTCACTAGTACCAACTCCCGAACGGAAGCCAAACTAACTCCCTCCCTACTGATCATCACATTTAGGTCGAATTCTGTTATGAACGATGGTAAGAAACACTTTAAGCACGTGACTCATAAGACTGATCGTACGAAACTCTTCACACTTCTTTGCATTTGGTTTTTTAGGCAAGGTGATAAACGTCGATTTGAACCAGTCTTTAGGAAGAACTCCAGTCATGTATATCTTATTAAAGAGGTCAGTTAACAATCCAGTGTGATCTCCCTCAAAAGTTGTAATACTTCAATCGGAACTGAGTCTGGTCCAGGCGACTTTCCTTTCTTAGCTGATTGTAATGACCTAGTATCTCTGACCTTAAAAAAGAGGGACCAGAGCTATCTGTAACAATTGCCATTAAGTTTCTCGAGCTATCTGCTAACATGTTGGTTATGTATTCATTCCAAACTGTCTTCTTGCTTTCCACATCGAGAAGAACGTTGCCTCTGGTGTCTACTAAGGGAGTTATGGAGCTTCGGTTTTGCCCTACCATTTCTTTGATGTGCTTGTGCATATTGAAGCTGTCGTGTTTCTTGAACAACTCTTCCATGCATTCACATTTTTCTGTAAAGAAATGTTCTCGTGAGCAAACTCCCTATATATTTTGTCGTCTAGTTTTTTATAGAGTGCTGGGCTATGTTTGTTGAGCCTCCGTTGCTCCATTAAATGTATAGTGGAGTCGGCTATCCAGTCCTTTCTTTTTATTGGTGATTGTTACTGATTGTTACAAACTTACAAACATACAAACTTACAAACATTACTTTTTTATAATATTAGTGTAGATTTAAGTAAATTATAATCGGTATGGTTATCATCAATTATTATAAAATAATATTATAATATATTAAATGAAATAATCATAATCGTCAGAG
The DNA here is from genome assembly GCA_944548615.1 of Micropterix aruncella. Taxonomy (NCBI): domain Eukaryota; kingdom Metazoa; phylum Arthropoda; class Insecta; order Lepidoptera; family Micropterigidae; genus Micropterix; species Micropterix aruncella. The sequence goes on from OX155980.1 coordinate 13,010,271, forward strand.
TAATAATGACGTGCTAAACATGAAAATAGATAATCCAATGTTAAAAAATTTAAAATTCAAATTAATGGTGAACTCCAGCAATATACCTTTCATCGATAAACATTTTTTGTTGAATTTACAGCATGATGCTCTTGGAATATGGATTCACCATTATCCGAATCTGTCATATATTGGATGTTTGACTATGCTATGGAATATTATTTTGTTGATTTGTTTATCTCCATCTGATATGCGCAGGGACGTTCGTATAAAAACAGAGGCTTTGGTAAAGAAAAATAAAAATAAAAGGTTTTCGAGCGTATTGCAATATCTTGGCTACATAAGGAGCAACGGTGGAACACTTTTCTGTCAAATTTAAATCCACTAAAGATGTTAACTACAACGGGCGAACCCGTGACCTCAGGAAGTTTTAACGAAATATGATCGTTCTACCTCCCGTGAAATGAGCGCTAAGACTTAGGACAAAACAGTCCAACGCCAAACTCCGCCACATTCCCGTAAGAGGCCATCACCTTATCCACGAGATAACGATGTATGTTACCCAGCGGCCTTATACTCACGCCTTATACTCACCGTTTCACGCTGAAGCGGTGAAACGGTGTAAACCAAATCTATCGCGGACGACAGCATCCTTTGCCCGGCTGTTCACCCGGAATCGGGTAGCAGATGGTCGTTTAAAGAGCAGTCACGGTAAGGTCACCATACACCCCCGCTCTATAGGAAACAGTACTGCTTCCAGACTCCCATGACTGTTAGTTAGAATGCACAATCGATTGGATTACGCCGCACGATGCGCAGACCGTCCAGGAGCCGGAAGAGTGACTCCTAAGGGAAACTAGCCCTAAGGCCAGAGTCCTACCCGGGCTCGCCCTTCATGCGTGCAGGCCGCCGGATTGGTTTTGACCCGTGAGTGTGACCCATCCTGAACAAATGAGACTTCGTGGCCAACTCAGAAAGGGCCCAAAATTAAATTTAAATCTACTGTCCAGTAGTTAGCGAACTGTTCTTGTGAATTCCGTATCGAGACTAAAAAGATGTGGCATGACAGGTGGGATGACGGTCGCACCGGCCATTTAACTACTGCTTTGCAGCGGTCTTTAAAGTACAACTACAGTTTCGATACATTTTTCGAAGACATGATGCGAAACACAGCTGGTCGGAGGACATGGCATTTTCAGCAGTACGAAGATTATTAACCTGGTCTGACCGGTGACCCTTACTGCGTCTGTATTCTTCTTCTTTTCTTCAAGTACCCTCTCCGCTGCGAAGGTCAGTGACCATCCTGGTTATTCATATCTTGCAGACTGTCGCTCGGATCCACCTCGGATCATAGACGTTAACTGGCATGTCAGGATATACGTCTTGATCCTTGAAGTCGTCTACTTCGAATTTTGCTTTGAATATGGGCTGTAGTAGGCCACGCTGTCGTTCCGAATTACGTGTCCAAATTACTCGATATTTCGGGTCTTTATAATATTCAATAGCACTGGTTTCGTTTGAAGTCTCGCAAGCATATGAGTAGTATCGTTTCGGACTCGAACGTATACAAAGGTTCTGTTCTAGGTCCTGTGCTATTTAATATTTACGACAACGATCTTGAATTTTGCTTCGACACGTTCAAGTTTGTTGTCTCCGCTATATGTAAGTAGTAGAGCTGATTGAGTCAGCATTCAAAATAATTTAAATCGTCGTCCACCGTACTGCCAAAAAACGTTGTAATGTTGAATGAAAATGTAGCGTTGCATTTTCGCCGGAAACGTTCATATAATCAACTTCGAGTATGTCATTGTCTTAGAAAGTGACACTATTCCAAAAATGTCTCTTGCAGACGATCTCGGACACTAACTTGATACTAAAATGACACTTGACAGCCGTATAGACTGTATAGTGACAGAAACAAATGTTACACTTCCTTTTTAGGATTTGCAAGCCATCCAATGACGTACTAATTCTTAAAACTTTGTATTATTATCATATACCAGAATTTTACAATTTTATTTAGTCACGCGACTAAATAAAATTGTAAGATCATTGATAAGATCGACGGCATCCAAAAATGTTTTATGTGCTATCTGAACAGGCAGCCGGACATGTGAATTGCGATATACCAGGATCGAGCGAATTTATGCAAGATAGAGCTACGATATTCTACAAGACCTGACTTAAATCAATCCTGGCACTTGGGCGGCAGTAGTACACATATCCTAATGCACATATCGGCTGTGTTAATATTTTATATCAATAAATGTAAATGAATCTAAATTTGAAATTATTATTAGTAAAAAATATATGATTTGTAAAGGGCTCCTTAGACGGTCAAAATTGCTTGTCAAGCATGTTATATTTTCTTTCTTGACGAGCAAATTTGACAGCCTAGAACTAATCTCGATGGTTTAACAAGCAAAATACGTGCTGTGGTCAATGCTTGATGAAAAATTATATTTTTGCAATGCTTGTTGACATGCAAGGTCGTTGATTTCTAGAGAAATTCTTGTCAAGCAACTCACATCCAGTGGTCATATCTATTAAGTTTGTTTAAAGCATTAGCTTAGGTTTGTAAGAAGCATTAGCTTAGGTTTGTAAGAAAACTTTCATTCCTCTCTGCCTTATAAAATTCACAATGCGCGTAGCTTACTGTAGCGTCTCACAATAGAACGATTAAATAAATATACGTTAAAAGTTTTCCGTCAGCACCACTGTGTCAGCTTTAACTTGCCGCTGCATCGTTGCGACCCGGCGGCGGCGCGGCTTAGTTCTACAAAGTCCAACCCCTTCCAGCACCTTTTATAGCGGATTAAATGTGCTTAGCCAGGTATGTCTGAATGAAATATCAAAGTCCCGTGCGACGCATGGTGACGTCACAGCTACAGTCTTTCTAAAGGGCTCTCTAGACGGTCAAAATTCATGTGCTTGTCAAGCACATGAATTTTCGTTCTTGACAAACAATTTTAACCGTCTAGGACTAAACTGGATGGCCTGCCAAGCAAACTACGTGCTGTGGACAATGCTTGATCAACATTTAGATTTTTGGAATGCTTGTCAAGCCTTGCTTGGCTGTCTAGAGAAATGCTTGCCAAGCAACTCACATTCAGTGGTTGCTGTCGACCTTCGAACTTGCTCGAAGCTTGCTGGAAACTTCCGATTTTTATTGATATGTATTGATCGGTAAATTTGCTTTGCTCGAAACTTTCGAAGTTTATTGATCGGTATTTCTACTGATATCCCCCATATCAGTCTGTCCTACTAAAATACCGATATTTAACGATTTTCCACGATTTCATAAAATATAACGAATTTTAAGATTAAAAACACTCAGGTTTAATATTTCAATTCTTCTTGCCCGTCTAGTCAAACATTCTTTTATAATGTCGTGTAGTGCCATCCCCGTAACATTTAGGTGTCTTTAGGCTCTTCTGTTATAGTAATTGAAAGCTAACTCCTCCTTTTCATCTCTAAACCTAAAACACTAAGACATATGTTAATTACCATTTTGTCTACCGTTTATCTAAATATTGCTTACATCTAACGACTATAATAGCATTATATTATTTTTCTACCAAACTAACACTGCTATATAGGAAATTGTAATTACGTCTAATTAACGTTTTTCTGGTATAAAACTGCAAAATATGGCATTTTTGTCCATATTTGGCAGATAAACGGTAGACATAAATGGTAATAATTCTCTGTCAATAATTGTTACGGAACAATATTATTTAGGGTTTAGGTTGCCTGTACCACACTGCCAGTGCCTCTTGTTGGCAGGGAGATTTTTTTCGCGAATATGATGTAGGGAATGTAGCTTTCAAGGCTTTTCCTAGAAGAGCCTATCAGCGCAAAGGCCCCTATAGGTTACGGGAAAGAAACGGCACGATATTATAAAAGAATTTTCGAATAGACATGGCGGAAGAGTAGAAATTTAAAACCTGAGTGTTTTCAATTTTAAAATATATTTAATCTAACCCTAAATTCTTTGTATTCTCAGAAATCGTGAAAGAATCGTTACATTTCGGTATTTCGGTAGGCCATATCCCATATCAATAGAAATGCGAAAAAATCTGAATTTTAGAGAACACTGGATGACAGTTGCTTGGCAAGCATTTCTTTGGACGGTCAATCAAGGCTTTGGAAGCATTGCACAAATATACATTTCCTCAAACATTTTCAAAAGCACGTAAGTTGCTTGTCAAACCATCAAGCTTAGTTCTAAACCATCAAAATTGCTTGATAAGCACGTAAAATTCACGTGTTTGACAAGTAATTTTGACCGTCAAGGGGGCCCTTAAGACCCCGCAGCAGGCATTTCAGTACGTACACTACCAACCCATAAAATTGAATGTATAAATTAAAAAAAAAGGTTAGGTTTTCACATGCGAGCCTCCCTACATATCGTACCTACATTATTAAGATATAGACGTATCGACTACTTCGTTTATATTGTTTTATATCTACCAGAATTATTATAGACAAGGATACGAGGACACGCGTACACCGCGCGGGTACTAGCATACATCCATAAGGGATGTTATTGGCATAGGTAATCTTATCATTAATTTAATATCGATTTTATTATTTTCCTCTCCATTTCCCTAATAGTGTCTGTTGCTCGATTGTCTGTGTCTGTGCTGTTGCTAAACCTCCTCCCAGGGTGCTCTCATTTCCGCTCCTCAACCTAAACTTCCTATAGAGGGTATCTACCACGACTGCGCTGAGGTCCCTCTCAGGTTGAGACGCTATCCCCAGTGCCGGCTTGGCGACTAGCCAGGCTTGCGTTTTGCATGTGTCTCCCTTGTATCTTCAAGGTCGGAAAATCTGCTGGCGCCCAAATTTTATAATATCAGACCCAACAATTTTCAACTTTTATGATTTTCCGGCCGTATAGAGCCCTAACCTATATCTTCTTAAATTTCGAATAATTAGAGAACATGGCAAAATTTGGCAATACCTTAAAGTAAGCATACCAGTGAATATAAAGGACGAGGAAAAGAGGGGAGGGGTGATAGAAGGCATATTTTTTCTCTTATGTTGATTGATATATCTTAAACGAAAAATAAAAATCGACAGTATGTTGATAAAGACAAACGAAACAACAGTACTACATGTGTACTCACGTGTACCACAACTCAAGTTTGAGAAGCCGCAGTGCAAAGGGAGCAAGATGCACAATTCGAGTTGCGAGTATAAAAAATGAGCTCGCTAGAAATGTTACTCTTCTTCTCCTATACCGTTTTTGTCAATATTACTCATCAATTTTGCTGTGCTACTTTATTAAATATTCCCAAATGTGTATGAATCACGCCTGTAATCTCTTGTTGTGTTTTTTAAAAGGCAGTGGCGAATATTACTATTTTTTTTTAATAGTCTCATCAATACAACCCAATTTTAATCCTTCTCGATGGTTTCTTTATCGTTTTTTTTTTGCTCCAATTTTCTTTGAGAGATTTATTCGTCGTCTTGAATATAGGAACTTCACTCAGTTGATCAGTAAATAATTATTTTGGTTGTCTTTGGGGATAAAACGATTTCTTTGATTGACGTTTAGTTTCTTTGTGTTTTGTTCAGTTTTTATTCTCTCGGCATCATTTTTGTCCAAATATTTTAACTCCTAATATGCATAGGCATAGGCATAAGCAAGAAAGCGCTAACTCCGAACGAGCACTCGACTAAGTACAGGGTCCGCCATGTAACGTTTTTTTTCAACTAGTGCTTATTTCGTGTATGGCAACACTTACCTCATGTCTGATTTGACAGATAATTAGTTTTATCCTTCCGCTGAACGAATATGGTTGTGTATACGCTTGAACAACGCTGGGAAATCTTGCGACATTACTTTGAAAATCATGGTAATGTTGCAGAATGTGTGCGAAAATTGCGTACGGATTTTGGAAGAAGAGAAGCACCGTCAGCTCCGTATGTTCGTTACCTTGTGAAAAAAATGAAAGAAACTGGCATCCTCATCGATAAACCAACGCGTAAAAAGCCAAACACAGTGCGTACACCCGAGAATATTGCTGTTGTGGCCGAAAGTGTGCGTGAATCGCCATCAACATCAGTTCACCGTCGTTCTCAACAATTGGACATTTCGCAGACATCATTAAGACGAATTTTGCGTAAAGACCTTGGTATGACGCCGTACAAAGTCCAATTGGTTCAGGAGTTGAAGCCAACTGACCATCCAATGCGTTTTCGCTTCGCTAAGTGGGCCTGCGATCGACTTGCAGATGATGCGGATTTTGCCAAAAAAATCATCTTTTCAGATAAAGCTCATTTCCATCTTGGCGGGTATGTAAACAAGCAGAATTGTCGCATTTGGGGCACAGAAAACCCGCACGCATTCATTGAAAAGCCGGTGCACCCAAAACGAGTCACTGTTTGGTGCGGATTTTGGTCCAGAGGCATAATTGGGCCATTTTTCTTCAAAAATGAGCAAGGAGTGGCCGTTACCGTCAATGGCGATCGTTATCGGGCCATGTTGAACGAATTTTTGTTCACAGAAATTGAAGAGGAGGATATTGGCAACATTTGGTTTCAACAGGACGGCGCTACGTGCCACACAGATAACGCTACACTTGATGTTTTGCGCCCTGTTTTTGAAAATCGCATTATCAGCCGCAGAGCTGATGTAGTTTGGCCACCTCGGGGCTGCGATTTGACACCGTTGGACTACTTTTTGTGGGGTGCCGTTAAAGATAAGTGTTACGCCGACAAACCAGAGACAATTGACGCTTTAAAGGACAATATTCGTGAAGCCATTGGTGAAATACAGCTGCACACAATCGATAATGTACTTAAAAATTGGACCCATCGTGTAGGCTACTGTATGGCCAGCCGAGGCAGCCATTTGAATGAAATTATTTTCCATCATTAACCGGAGGGATTGTACTTTCAAATAAAAAAAGAAATTTGAAAAAACATTCAGTAGTTTTTTTTTTATAGCATTTTCAAAAAAAAAAGTTATTTGGCGGACCCTTTATGTACCATCCTAATAGTTGAATAAAAATAATTAGAATTAATTCCTGTTTGTATTAATTCCACTTCGGTTACCGTTTATTAAATGATATGAATCGTTCTTTTCAAAATATATTTTTTTTCATAATTTTTTATTCCGTTTTTAAACTAAAGGAGTATATATCTATTATTCAAAACTAGTTTTCTATTATCGTTCTCCATTATTGAAAGTTAGCACAGTATTTCGATCTTGCACCATCGGTAGTATTATTTCCATTTATAGAAGCCTATTTCGCTTTGTTCGTTTTGTTCCAGTTTTCAAATGAGCGTTCAGGCGTTTCGCCCCGTAGCGTTTCAGAGCTATCAGCATCGACTGAATGCAGCTTTTGCTAGCTCATTTATATGGGTAATGCAAAAATATATACGCATAGCAGATATCCATTTAATCGATATAACAACTCCAGCGTTGTTAGGGACCACAAAAAATCGGGCCATACATTAATTTTTAAATTTTTAAACTACATCCATTATCTTCCAGTGATTCACACTTATATCAAAATGCATAATTTTACCAAAAAAAACCGACCTATTTTTTTAATAAATGCAGTAGACAATTTATGGTGAAACCTAGAACGGACCATCATAATTTAATGCGTATACAAAATTTCGTGTCTATGCTGTTGACCGTTGAGGAGTTCCCTCTTTGGAAGCTAACCCTGGGTGCCGCCGTTTCGTCTTGGTGATACTTACAACGGACTGTCGTAATTGAATGCATATACAAAATTTCGTGTCTGTGCTGTTGACCGTTTAAGAGTCCCTTCGTTGGGAGCCAACCCTGAGTGCAGCAGCAGTGTAATGGAAGCCCAAAACGGGCTATCAAAGCTGAATGCGTGTATACAAAATTTCGTGTCTGTGCTATTGGCCGTTAAGGAGTCCCCTCATCGGGAGCCAACTCTTGATGAAGAATCAGGTCATGCTTACCTTAAAAAATGCATTGTCATCGGAAATGAGCCAAAATGTATTTTTTCTACTTAGTATGATAATATATAAAGAGTTGCTTCAATTCCTTATATATCCCATAGTCAGAACAGGATTTTGATAGAAATGTGACCAATCTGGAAGTATAAACTTTCAAATAAAAAAATAATTCTCAAAATCGGTTCAAAAATGACGAAGTTCTAAGGTAACAAACATTAAAAAAAAAACAATCTAATTGATAACCTCCTCCTGTTTTTGAAGGCGGTTAAAAATGAATGCCACTCATTTTAGACCATCCTTCTTTCTCTTCTTTTATGCATTTTTTAAGAGGCGATATCAAATCTAAAGGGATTTCCCTTTAGATTTGACATATTTAATGACAATTCCCTATTTAATGACAATTCGTCAACGAGGTCAACATGTCGTTGTTCCCCCAGATCAACCATCAGCGATGAACTGTCATTAAAACCTATCGAGAGCAGAGAAGTTGTTATCGTCGACTGATTTTTGGTTTGGTTTTCTTGTTAGGAGATTCTAAAGATTCATTAGGGAAATACAGATCGCCGGCCAATAAACTCAAAATAAAAGAAATGGAAATAGAAACCCTGTCTTGTTTTAAACATCCATTTTTGAGGTTGTGAAACAGATGGTGTTTGTGAGACACACACACACAAACACACACCTTTACACACAAACACCTTCTCTCTCACACACACACACACATAGACGCACACGCATGCGCACACGAACACGACGCACTTTCATACGCACACGCACACATACTAATCCACCGCCGGCCAATAAACTCAAAATAAAAGAAATGGAAATAGAAACCCTGTCTTGTTTTAAACATCCATTTTTGAGGTTGTGAAACAGATGGTGTTTGTGAGACACACACACACAAACACACACCTTTACACACAAACACCTTCTCTCTCACATACACACACACATAGACGCACACGCATGCGCACACGAACACGACGCACTTTCATACGCACACGCACACATACTAATCCACCTTGTTCTTGATTTACTATTATGTTTTTTTAAGTCAATTTGTTACGTTTTAATTCAATAAGTAGGAGTAAATTATAATATTTCATGTAAATCATAATCGGCATTTGTTCTTGTAATAATTATCATGTGTTATTTTCGGCAATGCTGTTTATTTACTTATATAAAAACTAGCTGCGCCCAGCGGTTTCACCCGCATGGTAATGGAAAATTGTGATAATGATGATAGAAAACCATATATCTTTATAAATTATAGCCTATGTGTTAATTCGGTTGTTTCTTTTTTTTTTGTTAGTTACCTCAGAACCATTACATCAGAACTGTTGGTATTTTTTTTTTATTTAAAAGGATATACTTACAGATTCGTCCCATTTTTATCAAAATCCTGCTCTGACGATGTTGTCCATTAGGAATTGAGGGAACTCCTCAAATATTATCAAATAAAATAAAAAAATACATGTTGGTTCAGTTCCAATGACAACGCAATTTTTATGGTAAGCATGGCTTGATTCTACACCCAGAGTTGACTCCCGTCAAGGGTACTCCTTAACGGTCAACAGCACAGACACGAAATTTTCTATACGACTTCAGTTCTGATAGCCTGTTCTAAGTTTCTCCATGACATAGCTGCTGCTCCCAGGGTTGGTTCCCGATGAAGGGACTACTCAACGGTCAACAGCACAGACACGAAATTTTACATATGCGTTTAATTACGGCAGCCCGTTCTAAGTTTCCACAAGACAGGACTGCGGCACCAAGGGTTGGCTTTAAACGAGGGAACTCCTCAAGGGTCAACAGCACAGACACGAAATTTTGGATATGCATTCAATTGCGACAGCGCGTTCTGCGGCACCCAGGCTTGGCTTACAAGGATGGAACTCCTCAACGGTCAACTGCACATACATGAAATTTTGTTTAGGATCGCATTCAATTATGATAGCCGTTCTAAGTTTCACCATGATATGGCTGCTGCAGTTATAAAAAAGTTTGAAGTCGGTTTTTTTTGTTTAAATTTTATCTATTATTTTATGGAAAACTCTATTCTGTAAGTTGAATAATCGTAGGGCTCTTAATATAGCCAATTGTTAATTTAAATTGGAAAAGGAAGGCTACTTCTTTTATAACACACTTTACTTTATTTCTCGATTAGCTCCGCCCAGCGGTTTCACCCGCGTGGTGATGGAAAATTGTGATAATGATGATAGAAAACCATGTATCTTTATAAATTATAGCCTATGTGTTATTCTGATGTGTAAGCTATATTATTGTAAAGTTTCATCAAAATCCATTCAGTAGTTTTTGCGTGAGAGAGTAATAAACATCCATACGTACATACAAACTTTCGCGTTTATAATATTAGTAGGATTAGTAGGATAGTAGGATAGAATTTAAATTTCGAATGTCAATTTCTTAGATTTTTTTCCTACTTACTTGACAGTTATCGTTATATTTTAGATAATTCACGCTATATCTTTATAAATTATAGCCTATGTGTTATTATGATGTGTAAGCTATATTATTGTAAAGTTTCATCAAAATCCATTCAGTAGTTTTTGCGTGAAAGAGTAACAAACATCCATACATACATACAAACTTTCGCGTTTTTAATATTAGTAGGATAAACAATATAAATTTCACACTGAAAAAAAGCAGGCGCATAATGTATTCCCTATCTGACAAAGAGGAAATGTATAGAACCACTAATTTTACATTTTTGTCACAATGGATAATACGCACGCTACCGCAGTCGGTGATAAATTTATCATTATTAGGTAAAATATTTATTGTTTTTATTAAGTAACTAGTGGACCCGACAGACGTTGTCCTGACCAAACGTTTTTTCGATATTTAAATTTCCGATATACTATATACTAAGTGACAATTGAGATTGAGTTCGACATTTCAATCTTTTCGTTTCGTTTTTGTGCGATTTGCTATTGACCAAAGCAATATCAAAAATGGGTGCAATTTCTCGTTTTCCTGCGCCGTTCAAATGCGTAGCAGTTCATTGAGTTCACTTTTTTTTTTCTACACCTGCTAAGTAAAAATATAAATAAAACAAAAATAATTTAATCGGTGAATGAATTGAAATATTTTAAAAGTCTTCATTCTTCTTCATTTAAAAGTCTACCTTTCTTTTTTCTTGTTATTTATGGTTGCCATGGCAATATATATCGTCTCTGGTTGCCAAGTTAATGTATAATATATTGTATCGTATTTGATTCGGTGTATATTCAGTATAAATAGTCTGGCGTATGTTTTTCATTTTAAAAAATACTGGGTAGTGGTGGGTTATTAAAAAAAATCTAAACAAAAAAAATCGTTAAAAAATAAAAAAAACTTTGGAGATGGCTATTAACATGCTGAAAATTAAAAAAATATTCAAAATATTGTTTTGTATACAATATTTATGCACAAATTTATCTTTAAAATGTAAAAATTCGATGCAATACTTTTCTTTTAAAAAAATGCCAAAATTCACCTTTTTTTGGTGATCACAATAGGTGTGCCCCTTAACAAGTACGACACTATTATTTAGCTAATCATTGAGGATAAGGATTGATTAACCAGCGATAATGAAATTGTTACTTATTTGACAAATACATAAAGCAGATTTTACGAATGGATGTCGGTGATAGCCGATCACGATATTTCAGCGTTATGGCAATCGCCATTAGTGCAAGTCGCGTAATGGATTGTATAAACCTCCAAATTCATTGGGTGCCGCCAAAACACGCGGCAAAAACCGTTTTTAGTCTTCGCAATTAAAATGCGGTTGCTATTTCATGTCAGTTCGAATATTATTTTAATCTCAATATAATGTGGTGACACTACAGAATGTATGTATTAACCGCCCTACCTATACGAGCGTACGTGATACGTCCGCCATGTAACGCCCGAACGCAACAAGCCATATGCCGTACGTTCAAGTAGGTATATAAAAGAAAAAAAACTGAAACCCAAAAAGCGAACGTAATACGTCAAATTGTTCCTACGATTATAAACACAAAAAGGGTCAAAAGTGGGCCTATTGTGTAAAAAGTTTTATCGTATATTGAAATAGGAAATCAAATGAAAAAATGGCGTATGCCTGTGTCATGGACACGGCCATATATTGTACGTGAATACGAGTATGTAACGGGTTTTTAAGCTATTGCATAGCTTTTATCGCGGGACTAGGCCTGCGCGGCGACCGAATGAAGAAATTTCTTAACGAAAAGTAATGATTTTAAACTGATAATTACGGCTAAACGAGTACTGCTTACGATTCCAAAAAAATATATGTTAAACAAGAACATTTTCCTAATATTCTTAGCTTTGAATATTTTAGATTTTGATTATATTACATTGTGTAATTAATTTGTGAAATTAGGTCTAACCGAACACAAAAACGACTACTACGCAAATACTATCTGGCGATATGAAACCTGCACCATTTTAAAGATAATTTAATTATCTAACTTTTTATCTACGATTTTTTTCGAATAATACGTTTTTTTTGCTTTATCGAATAAAAAATTCGTGCGCGGCGCTCTATCGGAAGACGTTTAAATTATTCCGAATCATTTGCTACCGCAGCCGCAAATGATTCGGAATAATTTCAACGTTTTCCGATAGAGCGCAGTTATCTGATATCAGAAAAAATAAAATAAAATAATAAATAAATAATTATAATTGCATAAGTTGTTAAAAATGCTATGCAATAGCTTTACCGCGGCAGTCCCCGAGTGCCACACGTATTTTTTATATCAAATATAAAATACGTTATTTTATGTATGTTTGGGCGCTTGCAACAGTTCTGAAATCTCTCTCAAACAAAATTCACATGGTAAATATCCCGTTATACAAAAAAAATACGTGTGGCACTCGGGGACTGCCGTGATAAAGCTATTGCATAGCATTTTTAACAACTTATGCAATTATAACTATTTATTTATTTTATTTATTTAATTTTTTCTGATATCAGATAACTGCGCTCTATCGGAAAACGTTGAAATTATTCCGAATCATTTGCGGCTGCGAAAGCAAATGATTCGGAATAATTTAAACGTCTTCCGATAGAGCGCCGCGCACGAATTTTTTATTCGATAAAGCAAAAAAACCGGATTATTCGAAAAAAATCGTAGATAAAAAGACAGATAATTAAATTATCTTTATAATGGTGCAGGTTTCATAATAATACGCCAGATAGTATTTGCGTAGTAGTCGTTTTTGTGTTCGGTTAGACCTAATTTCACAAATTAATTACATTATGTAATATAAACAAAATCTAAAATATTCATAGCTAAGAATATTAGGGAAATATTCTTTTTTAACATATATTTTTTTCGAATCGTAAGCAGTACTCCTTTAGACGTAATTATCAGTTTAAAATCATTAATTTTCGTTAAGAAATTTCTTCATTCGGTCGCCGCGCTGGCCTTAGGCCCGCGATAAAAGCTATGCAATAGCTTAAAAATCTAATATTACAAACCAACAATCGATGCCTACATAGTCCAGCGTCGATATGGAAGCGTGTTCATCATCCACTTGCATAATTTCAACCGCCCCAGCTGCAGATGTACTAACACCGTCGTTGATCCGCTCAACCACATTCATTCTTTTACGTTCCCGGCACTGCTTCACTAGGTCATATGGTGTTAAGCTATTGCATAGCTTTTATCGCGGGCCTAGGCCAGCGCGGCGACCGAATGAAGAAATTTCTTAACGAATATTAATGATTTTAAACTGATAATTACGTCTAAACGAGTGCTGCTTACGATTCGAAAAAAATATATGTTAAACAAGAACGTTTTCCTAATATTCTTAGCTTTGAATATTTTAGATTTTGTTTATATTACATAGTATAATTAATTTGTGAAATTAGGTCTAACCGAACACAAAAACGACTACTACGCAAATACTATCTGGCGTATTATTATGAAACCTGCACCATTTTAAAGATAATTTAATTATCTATCTTTCTATCTACGTTTTTTTTTAATAATCCGTTTTTTTTGGTTTATCGAATAAAAAATTCGTGCGCGGCGCTCTATCGGAAGACGTTTAAATTATTCCGAATCATTTGCTACTGCAGCCGCAAATGATTCGGAATAATTTCAACGTTTTCCGATAGAGCGCAGTTATCTGATATCAGAAAAAAAAAATTATTAGAACTGCATAAGTTGTTAAAAATGCTATGCAATAGCTTTACCGCGGCAGTCCCCGAGTGCCACACGTTTTTTTATTGATACCATTCGATTGCTTTTGAAAAGCCCTTTCCAACCGTATACGATCTTTTTATTTGGATTTGGCTTTTTGACGCGTATAGGCCGACATTATATATTTTTGATATTTTTTTTAAATTTTAATACCATATATATTCATTATTACTATTTTACACTAATGTTTTATATATACAATTGATAGGTTTTGATGAGAGCTGACGATTAAAACCTAAATGAACGTCGTAGTAAAACTTTTGACTCACTTAGCCTAACGAATTTTTTGATCCTTTAGCTATATAGTGATGTAATTAAATTTTGGATGGAGATGATAGATATATAGCTGCAACACCAAACTGTGTCCCCCGATTTTGTTATCATTCGTTTTTTGAATTGCCTCCTACCATGGAAGAAATTTTAAAGATTTTTTACATTTTTTTTGGATAATAACCCAAAGGTAGTACGGTTAAAAACAATCCATTGGTCCGAGCCTTCAGCGCATTTTTCGCCTAGTGCTCGGGTTTGCAGCCCTCGTGGACGGACTTCGGATACAATCTCACGACCCGACTTTTTCCTTCGGAGAATCCGTCTATTGGTCATGCCTGCGGCCCTTATGGATCCTCTGTCCTCAAATCAACTGATAAATGGTACAATATGCAATACTAATAGTATGTTTCTGTATTACTAATTATCATAAACTTTGAATTTGAGTACCTATCTTGAAATTAAAGCGACGATATATTTTTAATTGTAACTGAAAACCGATATCAGATATTCGATTGGTTTTGTTTATATATACGTTTTGTAATTGAAGTTTTGATAGAGTAGCTCGACCCGAGAACTCAGGTATAAAAGGTAAAACTACATACTATATATCAATATGAGTCCATTAGTTTCGGACATCTTAACGTACTGACAGCTACAACACACAGACAGAATCTCTCTATTATATATGTATAGATGGACTCGTAATAGAAGTGAAAATAATATGGTTTTTGATTACATTACTAGCATTTTTACGACTTCACCAATAAAAAAATACCTATAACCATGTTAAACCGCGCTTTTGTTATACCCGCCATAGACGAGTTATAACGCAGTAGTTATGTACATTGTAACCAAAAACGGACTTGACAAAGGCATAATCTGCCGCGAAATATCTTCAGTGGTAGCCATCGCAGCTCTAGATTCGTGTGCTGGGGCATTATCTTGATGAAATTAAGCAGTGTTAACGATTTTGCCTTTTCGTTTTTCACGTCTCTCGTTTCCCAATTTCTTTATATGTGAACGTCCCAGAAAAGAAAGCCTATGCTCGTATCGGCCGATGGACGGCCTTGAATTTCTTAGAAGATGACGATGGTGGTGGTTTACAGGTAATAGGCTGTTATACATATTTTCGTTTCAGGATTGTAGCGTTGAAGCCATGTTTCGTCCATAGTAACGAATCGAGCCCAAAAATAGATCAGGATATTGTTGTAACGAATGCAAATAGCGTTGCGAAATCTTTAGTCTAGTTTTTCTGCGCGTCCTTAAGCATTCAAGGTACCCAGCCTGCCGATACCTTGTTCATCCCTAAGCAATAGCTTAAAATACTTTGCGCACAAACTATCCAAATCTTTACTTTTTAAGCAATAAAACAAAACATGACACGACGATCTTCCAAAATATTTTTACCCACTCTTTTAACCATTTCCTCAGTGACTGCCGCCGTAAGTCAATCCAAGCGAGGATCATGGTAATTTAAAGTTCTTCAACGCTTAAACTCAGCAGACCAATATTCAACCTTAGAATATGGGCGAGTATAAACCCCTAATGTATCTCGTAAGTCTTGAAATACTCGCTTCGTACAAAAAAAAAACAAGCAAAGGCATATAATTACCGCGCGAAACTCCGTTTTTTCCATTTCTGCCAACATGACAAGATGCAATTGACTATTATTTTAAAAAAATAGTAGAATATCATTTTTCGTTTTGAAAACATTATAACAGATGTATTAGCTGTGCTTGCCAGTATTTATTTTTATTTAGTTGTAAAGAGTTTGTTACTCAATATCACTTTTTCTTGTAGATATATCGTCGTGTTACGCAGATAGCGAGAAACGTTTATTGGTCATACATTTGATTATTACCGGTTATACCCGGTTATACCTGGATTATGTATAAGGGCATAATAACGAAGTTTTAATGCAAAATAGCTGTCTAGTAAGACTGATGTTTTAACTGAGACGACCATAATAAAACGATACGAAACTTTCCGCATAATGTGTTCATTAATAAGCCGAAGCAATACGAGCATCCTGTATAATTTTAATTAGAAAAAGGGAATTATAAATGCAAAGAAACTTTCTACATTTAGAGATACAAACATTCCTAAACATAATTAAACGTTACGGAACCTACATTAATCCAATGGTAACAGCATCATCTCTTCATTTCTTTTATTTTGTTCGCAATACCACAATGAAATAAATAGCAATAACAATGTAAATTAACATTTGTATAGCAAAGGCTTCTATAAAACGAGACTTGCCATGCTCAAAATGTGGGTTGTGTTTGAGGTTTGAGCCCAAACCTGATAAGCGATATGAACCGCGAATGCACTGCCATCCCGCTCTTTATTTCGTTATGAATGCTGGCTGAATCGTCTCAGCTGTATCTAAATTAATTTCAGTCGCGTCGTAAAAAGGCGATGCGGGCGGGCATAATAGGACATATATTTACTAGTGTAATACCTATATCTCTAATGCTCTATGATTTGAAAATAATATAAAAATAGAAATCTCCGTTTCATTTTTGTTTGTTTTATATGTTATTCTTTGCAGTTTTTCATTTCATTTATTTAAGTCCATAAAATACATTTAATTACAAAAAACATTCTCTTAGACTAATATTTCGTAATTAATTAAACAGTTTTCCAATTTTACTTCCTAACTCGGAAAGAGATTCAGATATGATAGTTTGTGGTTTACTACCTCACTAGGAATAACCTGTGTTACAGGTTACAATAATACGAGGAATAATAGTTACAAATGTTATTTTAATTTCATTTAAAGCAATTCACCAATATTATTACAATTTAAAACATCGAAAAAATACCTATATTGCATTTTACACAGCAAAAAATATATATTATATGGTGTTTGTCCGATATCGCCCAACTAAATTAGTTCCGCCAAATAAGGCTCGGCGTGAACGAGCCACCGGCCACAGACACCTGTGGTTATCAAGTGCGACGAGTAGCGTAGCGAGTGGCGAGAGCGAGCGAGTAGCGTAGAAGGGGGCGAATGGTGGCCACCGGCCACGCGTGTGCCAGTGGCTCATCAAAATATATGAAAAAGTCTGTAATCCGCTTGTCGCAGGCCACCAGCTCCTTGGTACGTGCGAAACGCGACTCTGGAACGCGATTTTAGCGAAACATAGTCCGTGGAGGATAAAGTAAAGCGTACAGTGCGCGCTATGTACAGTAGGGCCGACATCTCGCCTCGCGAGCACATCCGTCAGCTCACTCCGCTGCACACCAGGCCGCCAGATGTCCGGAAGCCGTACCCGCGCAGTCTGCTCGATTAGCGGACCACCAGCGCGGGTATCGTAGCAGTCTTGCCACAAAAGATGCCATGTCCCCACTCTCTTCTCAATCCTTCACAATAAGTTGCCTAAGCGCCTAACACTGCGAAAGCCCTGCGACGCCATATCCCGAAAGCCAATGAGCCCCGGACGTCAAGGGGCTTTAGCAAGGCTCGTCGACAGATATTCGAAGAAGGCCACCAGTGGCTGTGGCCGGTGGCTCGTTTTGCGCCGAAACTTACTGTCTGATGTAGCAATATAATTGCCCGTTGTCACCCAACTAAGCTATGCGTGTGCTTGGGCGGACATTCAATAAATATAGAATTACATTAATTAGTATGTGAACACATCAAAGGAATCCATCAAAGGAATGAATTTCATTGATTAGTATGTGAACACGCAATAGGTTTTTTTTTTGTTAGAATATCAAGTATACAAGCGGCGCAAATAATATTTTAAATCAGCCATACATCTCAAAAAAAAACTTTTTGAATACCACGGAAAATACTACAAATTTACTACGAATTGGCTGGCGCGAGTCGTTGGCTTGGTACTCGGGAGGGGAGGGAGGGCTTTCTCTACCTGCCGGTTAAGGGCGGTGATAGTGCTATGCGGTTGCCGCATGCGGTTGAACCGGTCCGGCTAGCCGCACACGGCTGCCGGCTCGATCTAGCTTACAGTGCAGTGCGGTTTGCCTGCTGCGGTTCACGCATGTGTACAGTTACTAAAAATGGATCCGTTTACATTTTTACCCACAATTTATTTAATTCATCGACGGATCCGAGAGCAACGACCACGCCGCCGCCGCCGTCGACTCCAACGCTTGGAAAGAAGATTTCATCAACACCCCATAGTTGCTGCAAGGTTGTTGAAAGGCGAATTTCACCTACTATTTTCGGAACTACGTGAAGACGAACATAAATTCTTCAATTACTTTCGGTTATCAATAAGAAGCTTTGATGAACTGCTAGCAAAAATGGAACATCGTTTGAAACATTGCAATATGTTTAGGACTACGATAAGTCCAATAGAACGAATAGCAGTAACATTGAGGTAAGTAAGAAATTCTTTCTTTTCTCAATCATGGTAGTAATATTATTATTGTCTCTCTAGAGCGTCCGAGGATGGACACGTCGCGTGTTAAAATTTCGAATATTTTTTTACGTAGTGTATTAGAATGGCACCGGCCGTAAATTTTAACGAAAAGGATGCTAGGGAGCTCAAGAGAATGGTGAGTGATTTATTGACTCAAAGCTCCAAGCAATTGGAGACAATAGGGCAGCTAAACGCGAAAGTTGATGCACTGACACAACATGTGTTAGCAATTACCTCGGCAACATATCTGGAATTGTCATCCGGACAATTCCTACCCGGATACCTCCCACGCGAAGGATATAAAATAAAATAAAACCATATTTGATTTGACACACACGTGAGAATTATATTTTATTGAATGTTAATAAATCCTGCAAAGAGACTTGATCGTAGTTGCACGATGACGTAGTTGCAGCATTTGATTGATGACTTATGTTGCCTGTATTTGTGTACTCACATGTCGCCGTCTGTGGTGGCGGTGGCGGCGATAATACATAGTGTGACCTGCTACCAGACGAGGCACTAATGGTCGATTCGGCCGGAGATGGCACTGCATGGAAACTATATTGAGATGGTGATTGCGTAGCCTGGGCAGACATACCGCTAACGTCCATAGCCGTTTTCAAAACTGCCGATCTAAAAACTAATTTCTGCTGGTCTGAAAATTTCTTTAAAATCGGGAGTAACGAGACGAAGAAGGCCATGTCATCATTTTGCATATTTTCAGATTGCGTTTTCATAACTTTTAGGAGTTCCTTATCGAACTCGTTGATAACATCATTACGGCAATTTCTTCTCTTACGAGGCCATGTCTTCTTTAGGTTTTGAGTTGATTCGGCTGGGTCAACTGTTCCTTCATCTTCGGGATCTTGTCGATGTTGAGGTTCTTGGCTCTGGAAATGTGGCTGCTCTTGAAGTTGCACAGCGGCCTCCGAACTTGTGGACAACGAATCTTCCGTTTGAGTGGGGCAACCTTTGTCCAAAAATACTAAATATTCATAATAGACATATTTTTTTTTGGATTTTCCCTTGGATCCAGAAGGCGTGAATTTTAGGGAAGCCTTGCACTTCATGTAGGAGTCCTTAGCATTCCTCCATCTCAGTTGGATCGCTTTTTCTGTAAATATACAAAACAGAAATATTTACACAATAAAGTTTCTGTTTCTTTCAGATACCTGGGAAGTGGCAATACTTTCACAGATCTTCACTACAGCTACCGTATGGGAGTATCCACTATAGGGCGAATAGTTGTGGAAGTATGTACCGTGGTATGGGAAGTTCTGCAAGAAGAATGTCTTTCGTTCCCTACTTTGGACAAAATGAAAAACATCGCAAATGATTTTGAAAACTTAGCTAATTTTCCACATTGTATTGGCTGCATAGATGGAAAGCATGTGAGAATTTTATCTCCTGAACATAGCGGCACCTTATTTCATAATTACAAGAATTTTTTTTCTATTGTACTACTAGCTATGTGTGACGCTAATTATCGTTTTACCTACATTCATGTGGGTTCTTGTGGCACTGAATCAGATTCAACAATATTTAAGGGCAGTAGTTTATTACGTGGTTTACAAAATGGACACATAAAACTTCCCCCGCCGAAATCATTACTCAATACCGACGATCGACAAGTACCATACATGATTCTAGGTGATGCAGCCTTTGGTATATCAAATCAAGTTTTAAAACCATACGCACGTAGTAACATGACTTATAAAAAAAAAATATTTAATTATAGGTTAAGTCGAGCTAGAAGATACATAGAATGCACGTTTGGTATTTTGAGTAATAAATTTAGAATATTTCATAGGCCTATGAACACATCTATTGAAAATACCATAAAAATTGTGAAGGCGTGTTGTATTTTACACAACTTTATAAGGGACAGAGACGGCTATAACGAGGAACATACGTTAACTATTGAAGGTTTCGAAAATAACCAAAATAATAACAATAATGCCAATATGTTTCGAATGAGATCATCAGATGCAGTAAGAGAACTTTTTACCAATTATTTTATATCACCAGAGGGTTCCGTGCCATGGCAAGATACATGCATATTTTAGGGACATAACTAAATATGTAACATAATATTACAATATGTATCAATAAAGAACAATATAATAAAGAAAAAAAATATTTTTATTAATTACCTATTTCCTTCTGGTGTTCCACATCCATAGTTTGGAAGTTTGGTTGAAGTGCCAAACAAACTTCCCTCCACGCTTCTATACGTGCATCCTTGTTTTTGTAAAGATCGTGGGATAGATCCCATAACATAGGCCTTAGTCGTACTTCATTTATAAGACGTTCCGTGTCAACAGACAAAATGCTCAGCGACATTTTTGCGCGTTAATGTACATACATGCGGTTCAGCAGCCGGACCGTATGGCACTGCACGCTGCCCAACGCTGCCATATGATTCTGTAGCGCGACCGCGGTCCGGCTGCCGGATTGCGGTCGCGCGGCGCGGCTCGTCTACAACCGTACCGGCCAGCCGCAACCGCAGTGCGGCTAGCCGCATAGCACTGTAAGGCCCCATACATCGCCATACATATAGAACCGCGGTCCGGCCAGCCGGATGCGGCAACCGCATAGCACTATCACCGGCCTAAGTCTTGGGGTGACACATTCGATTTTTTTCATTAGAGACAGTGAGGAATATAGCCAACCAATGCAGTCGAAAGAGAAATGGTTAGTATCCGTACTTCTTGAAGTAAAAACACGTCAAAATACACTTTTGTACCTTTCCCACACCAGAACGTAGATATTTTCATGCGAATCCCAAATAGCTGCATCCGTTTTCCTGCGACTTCTAACAGTCGATTAGTACCTACCACGTGCTCATAAACTGACTATTATAGAAGTGCTTTGATTACCGTCACAAACTGTGACGGTAAGAAGCTAGAAAGAAGTTACAAATAGCTGACTAATGCGTTCCCTGTTCTTATTATTTTTTGTTGTCTCCTAGGGGCGACGTCTCATGGAGTAGCCTACGCCTGCGATGGCTGCGGTGTCTGAAGAGATTCATTAAGTCAACTCTGGTGTTCAGGTTTTCGGATGCTCACGGTGGTCCTGAGGATCCTCGTTTCGCGCCCGGTATTCACTTTCTCCATGAGGAGGAGCAGTAACATGAAACGACATTTAGGGGGATCCTGTTTTACAAGGCCAAAAAAACATGTTTTTCATGTTTTTCTTCTTTTTTAACATTTCTTTTTCTTCTTTTCTAAGCTTAAATCTGATCATGACTCTTCATATCAGTTTGATTAACTTATGAAAGATACAAATATGTTTTGTGATAGTATAAAAACTATTTTTGAGATTTGAATTGATAATTGAATTGCAAATGTTTTTATCGCAGTAAAAATTACGTTAATGGCTTGCGTTAATTACGTTAAAAGCGAGCATAATTTTGCCTGAAAAAAATAAATTTAACTAAAATATTATTTTTTACATGTGTATTTTGTAGATAAACTGAAAAGATTTACTAAAAGGTAATATTTTTATAACTCTTCAAGGATTTAAATAAATAAAATCGATTTTCCCAAAAAATTGGTGTATAGTATGTAAAAAATATATAAAGACATTTTTTTTCGATTTTTTTTAGGTTATATAGGAGAGAATTTAAAATTCCCTAATATTTCTTTTTGGATAACTCGATCCGTGAAGTAGTTGTTTTTTCATTACCGGCGCAAAACTGAAAAATATGGTTTTAAGAAAAACGCATTTCCAGTTTTCTTTAAAGAAAGGTAGTGAGTTTTTTTCAGCTACGGCAATTTGAGACTAACAGTTATTTCAGAGGTAAAAGATTCATGAATAGATTTTAAGTTTAGGTTAAAAAATAAAATAAAAACATGTTTTTTTGACCATCTAAACTAGGCTTCTAAACCCTTAATTTGCTAGAGCGCGACACGCGCTCAAGATCTGAAGATCTGCCTCATCTTCATATCTACACTCCTTTCATAGAGAATCTGTCCTCTTACCGATGGTTCTGATGTGTATGTATTATGAATGTAGCCAATGTTGACTATTTAAATGAATTACACGACTATTTTGAAATCGACATCACAGAAGATATAAATTTTCTAGGATTAAGAATTGACAGTAAATTACAATGGAATGCGCACTTCCAACAATTAGCTAGTATGCTATGTAGCTCGATATACTCTATTTAAAAAAAACAGAAGTCCCTGTGGCACTGCGGCAGCCAAATCAGTATACTTTGCGTCCTTTAACTCATTAATGACCCATGGACTACTATTTTGGGGAAATGCTGCAACCAGTAAAAGAATCTTTCTTTTGCAAATGAGAGCTCTGCGCAGCATGTACCAGGTAACGACCAGGACTTCATGCAAAGAATATTTCGTCAAGGCAATGGTAATGACTATGTATTCGGCGTCCACACACCAATGTTCAATGTGTGCTAGACAGCACCTAACAGAAACACCAATTAATGCAGACATTCACCCGCATCACACCCGCGGTAGCTCCCCTCCATGCGTACCCCGAACACGACCGGCAAGAGCACAGAAAAGCCACCTGCACCCCAACACCAAATTCCACAATCCACCCCCTACAAAATTCCAACAGCTGGAGGACACAAAACTCAGAAACAAACATCAAGGAGATGCTGATAGGCCACCCCCTCCACAATCCGGCCGAATTCGAGGGCCATGACCTCCCAATCATTGTGCCCATCCAAACCACTCAAAAAAGTAGAGCCCCATTGTCTGACTATTTTATATGGTCCCACATCTGTACTTTTAGTTTAAAACGCATAACGCAGATTTAATTCGATCATTTAACATTGTACTGACAATTTGAATATTACGATAAACAATTCTACCACGTATCTTTTCGAATTACTAACCACTTCAAACATCAAGCCTCCATTTTGATCATTTATATTTATAGTTTTACAATCTAGTTTTATATTTATAGTTTTACAATCAATTGAGAATTTCCAGGCAGCTTTGAGGACCACTTCTCCCCCCATTATGAATGTAAGCGATCCAAACGAATTTTATGACATTTTTTTTAAATGGTTTTTATCAGCGCTAGATACGAAAATGCCCCCTAAAAAAAGTTATAGAAAAGATAAAAAAACATTCAATGACTGGGCATCGAAAGGAATTAAAGTATCTAGGGCACGGATTTTTGAATTACATGAACTACGAAAAATAAACACTGACCCAGATTTTGTGAAATATGTACAAAGTTATAAAAAAAAATCTACAAAAAAAGTTGTTTGGAATGCCAAACAACAATATCTTCAATCGATTATTCAAAGATCGGATAACAAAATCAAAGCTACCTGGGATCTCATTAGCAAAGAGTGTGGCCGCTTTTCATTATCTGACGAAAGTGTTAAACTGAATATAAACGGAAGTATTGTTTCGGATGCTACTGCTGTTGCAGAGCTTTTTAGTGATCACTTCAACAAAATAACAGTAAATGTAAATAGTGCATTTGATACTGTAAAAAACGTCTCTTGACCTTTTATTAACTTTCCGTAATAGTAATGATAATAGTTTTAAATTCGCAGAAACGACTCCCCAAGAAATAATAAACGTTAGTAAATTATTAAAAAATAAAAACTCTACCGATCTCTGGTCAATGTCGACAAAAATCCTGAAGAACTCTGTGGCGGTAGTAGCTGAACATTTGAGTACACTTTTTAATATGTGTTTTGACTGTGGAGTATTTCCTTGTAAAATGAAATTGGCAAAAGTGATTCCTGTCTATAAAAAAGGTGCTCGCGAGGACAAAAGTAACTATCGTCCAATATCACTTTTGCCAACTTTCAGTAAAATTTTTGAAAAAATTATTTTACAGCAAATTAGCAATTTCTTCGCTATAAATAAGATCTTAACTCCGAAACAATTCGGGTTCCGCAAGTCGTTGTCCACAATAGATGCGATTGCGGGTCTTATGGAAAAGTTGCTCTCCAGCCTGGATAAGTCGGAAAAAACTCTGGGTTTATTCTGTGATCCATCCAAGGCCTTTAATTGCGTCGATCACACCATCTTGCTATGTAAACTCGAGCATTATGGCGTTCGAGGCAGGGAACTAAATCTAATAGAGTCTTATTTGCAAGGACGAACGCAAGTAACTAAAATACAAAATATTGTTAGTATACCCCAGTTAATTACGCAAGGAGTGCCACAAGGCTCTATCCTGGGTCCATTTCTTTTCCTTGTGCATATAAACGACATACCAGATTGCGTGATACCAGATAATGACGAAACTACCCTTTATGCAGATGATACTTCTCTAATTTTCAGTGATGCAAACTTAGATACTTTAATCAAGCGAATTGATGCCACGGTGAAAAAGCTGGGTACTTGGTTCCACGTAAACCGACTATCCCTTAATGCCTCTAAATCAAATTCAATTCATTTCTCTCTTAGGCCTTCCCGAGATAACGTCATTAGCATCCGATATGGTGAAAATGACATTGAAAATGTTGACCATGTAAAAATTTTTAGGTATCCATTTAGACAGTAAACTCCAATGGTCAACTCATTTGGATGAATTGAGCGGAAAATTAGGTAGTGCCACGTTTGCTATTAAAAAAATTAAAATGTTGTGCGGCTTTGAAGCCGCAAAGTCTGTATACTTTGCATATTTCCATTCCTTACTAAGTCATGGTCTCATGTTTTGGGGAATGACGGCAAATTCGGTAAGAATCTTTAGACTTCAAAAAAGAGCGATTCGCAATTTATTTACCATATCATCGCTAACATCTTGCAGGCCGTATTTCGTTGAATCTGGCACCACGACAATGCATGCCGCTCACATACACCAGGGTGTTATGTACGCACGAAAATATATCAGCACCACTCCAACAAATTCGGATGTTCATTCGCACAACACGCGAAACAAACAAGACTTGCGTCCTTGCAAAGTGCGACTAAGTAAGGTTAGAAATAGTTTCCTGTATCAGTCCAATATATTTTATAACAAGATTCCATTGTGCGTCAGGGGTCTTGGAGACGTTCAATTTAAGAGCAAGGTCCAGGATATACTTATTAAGAACCCAATGTATTCTGTTAAGGACTTTGAGAGTATTGATTTTCCTAATCTTCTATAATTATTTATATTACAATCTTTTCTTATTTTTGTTTTTTTTTTTTATTTTATAAATTTGATTATTTACATTACTATTTACATTACAAGCATTGATTATCAAAGATGGATTATAATATTAAAAAAATATGAAATCTATTGCGACATTGTTATTGATTTAATTTTATATTTTTTTATAATCTTAATTTTACTGTTTTATAACCGACTCTTCGTTTTTATACTTTGACTTTCTGCAGTATTTAAGCAGTTCCAATTATTTTAAAAAGATCTTAAATCTTTATTTTAAATTGAAATATTAATTGTTTTACAATTAAAAAATAATGGTCGATATTAAAAAAAAATATATTATACCACATAAGGTATAATACCAGTTACTCAACTTGACTATACCATAAGTGGGGATTCCTACCAACTGGCTTATTTAAAGAAATAAAAAATAAAATAAAAAAAATAAAATCTAGTAGTTAATTCTTGACCACCTATGTATGTTCAGCAGAGAGAAGTAACGAAACCCACCACATATCCCAACTACCTTGACACGTCCAAGAGCGGTCTTCAGCCGCCAATTGGATACGAAGAAAATGCAATGTAATGTAATGTAAATAATTAACAGCTTGCAACATAACCAAGTGAAGGCTGATGAAAAAATATCGAAACCCAATGTCATCGATCGAATCTCATTCAAGCGCCGCAAAGCACGCGCCAACAAATCCAACTTAGCAAGGTTAGTGCGCGAGAACGGCTCCACAAAAATACGGTGCGATCAAGCACGAAGACAACCCCCCAGTATGAAAAGATTCACCCTGGCCAGCTAGCCAAGGTTATCAGTTCCACCACAACTAAACTAAAATCCTAAGGCATGGTAAGCACCTCCCTTCTCAGACAAAGAAAACTACGGCCAACCCTATCTATGATAAATGCAATCGGATACAAATATGGGCAATATCCGTTCCGCTTGAAGTAAAAAATCTCAAAAGAACATTTCTGTACCCTTTCCAGCTTGAGGGTATAAGTATTCTCATGCGAACACCAAACAGCCGTACTCGTTTCCATGCGACTTCTAACAATCGCATATAATGATTGTAGTACAATGTGCACATAATCCGAATATCAATGAAGTGTTTGGATTGATATATCACAAACCCTAGAAGCTTGTATGAAGTTGTAGATTATTGTCTAATGTGTTACTTGAAGTTTAACTTGGGGTCGAAGAAAAATCTCCAAGTCCTTGACTTTAGTAACTCCAGAGAGCACACATTCAGCGATGGAGTAATCATACATCAGATGAGTAGATGATCTTTTGTATGTTATCA
The DNA here is from genome assembly GCA_944548615.1 of Micropterix aruncella. Lineage (NCBI taxonomy): Eukaryota > Metazoa > Arthropoda > Insecta > Lepidoptera > Micropterigidae > Micropterix > Micropterix aruncella. Next base: position 13,037,481 of record OX155980.1, read on the forward strand.
CTGAATATTAAGCTATTGCATAGCTTTTATCGCGGGCCTAGGCCAGCGCGGCGACCGAATGAAGAAATTTCTTAACGAAAATTAATGATTTTAAACTGATAATTACGTCTAAACGAGTACTGCTTACGATTCGAAAAAAATATATGTTAAACAAGAACATTTTCCTAATATTCTTAGCTTTGAATATTTTAGATTTTGTTTATATTACATAGTGTAATTAATTTGTGAAATTAGGTCTAACCGAACACAAAAACGACTACTACGCAAATACTATCTGGCGTATTATTATGAAACCTGCACCATTTTAAAGATAATTTAATTATCTATCTTTTTATCTACGATTTTTTTCGAATAATCCGTTTTTTTTGCTTTATCGAATAAAAAATTCGTGCGTGGTGCTCTATCGGAAGACGTTTAAATTATTATTCCCAATTATTTGCTTCCGCAGCCGCAAATGATTCGGAATAATTTCAACGTTTTCTGATAGAGCGCAATTATCTGATATCAGAAAAAATAAAATAAATAAATAATTATAAATGCATAGGTTGTTAAAAATGCTATGAAATAGCTTTACCGCGGTAGTCCCCGAGTGCCACACGAATTTTTTTTATTAATATGTAAGTGAATGTTACAAATTTGACTCCATGCATGAACTTCAAAATGTTCATAAACTCATTCATACAGACACCAACATACATACATACATACACTTACTCCTACCTAATACATATACATATTTCTCCCTCTCTATTACCATTAAAATAACTTAAAACTCATTAGTGAACTCAACGTACGATATTGTCATAATTTTCAACTTTTTCTGTGACTTTTTAAATAACATCCATTTTTCTTTAGTATTATTGTATATGTTCAAAATCATGTATATATTTCTAAAAGCCAATTGTTCGATGCCGAATACTTGGTAATAGTTGTAGTAATTTTTCAAAACTGACTATTCGATCACGATTTACACACATTGAGTATTAATCTAAGTCTCTCCAAGAAATCAACTTACCAATTGATATTGAGTGACTATAACAGTTCCCACAAAATCTCAGCTCTAAATCAGTTCAATACCTATAATTCATGAACAGAGTAATAAACCCCTGTCACCTTGAATTTACGTGGGCCACCCGCATCTGTGTGTCAAATGAACAATGGCGTCCCTTCGCTCGAATTCAAAAAAAAAACTCACCTCAAGAAAAAAACGATAGACCCTTTATTCTACCTGTATCATTGCCTTCCCAGCGAACCAAATTGATCACAACCGATTCCATCGCGCTGCCGTTCAGTACTTTCTAGTGAAATATTGAAAAGTCAATGTTTTTTTACTATGTTTGAATTCATTTGTGAAGTTGTCATGCCCATCTACATCTCGCTCATTGAGAACCACCAAATAAAGCACAGGATCCAGAACCATCACCTAACCCGTAAGTCCTTTTCAAAAGTTTTATGTTAAAATACTAAGCTCTACTACTTACTGATGATATTAGATATCAATTTATGTTAATATTATGTTTTGTTTATAGGTGTAATTTTTTTAAAAATCTAATTTTATCTGCTATTTATAACTTGTAAGTAAAATTTATCCGTTTATGCTTACAAAAAAATAATTATCTCACTATACAACATACTGACTATAACAGAATATCTATTCACTTAATCATTTATTTATTTTAGATAACAGAAAAATATTTAAAAAAAAAACAGATTTACAGCATATAAAACTGGCTACAAATTTTAATAAACTTACATACATTACGTTTTTTTTCAAAACTACATAGTAAAACTAATGTACTTTCAACTTTGGTATTATACAAGAGTCCATTATTCTGCGTATGAACAACCGTTTGTGGGATTATGAAATATATTTAGTATGAAAGAGTATGATAGCAATGCCGCAAAAATAATAGTAAAGCTCAATAAAAAACTATTACGAATTGTATCGGTTCAGCTTGTTCTACAGAGAATTTATAATTGTTTATGGAGTTATTATTTATAACAATACCCTTCAAAGAGGTATTGTAAAGCTCATATCAGCGCGTGAACGTTCCATTATTTGATGCAACAGTTTAGGCTTAATTTCATAAATTCTGTAGATACAGGTAAGAACTATTTTCACCGAAAGCCTTTAATATATAACATTTAATACTCGTGAGGATAACTCGCCGATAATAAAACTAAATAAGACTATGAGTAAAAAGCATTTTTAAAAAAAAGCTCTTATTAAAATTATCGGAAAAGAAGAAATAACGGGCTACCATAATTAAATGCGTATACAAAATTTTGTGTATGTGGTGTTGACCGTTGAGGATTCCCCTCACCGGGATCCAATCCTGGATGCAGTAGCCATGTCATGGTAGAACTTAGAATGGGCTGTCATAATTGAATGCCATAAATGTCGTGTCTGTGCTGTTGACCGTTGAGTAATCCCCTCGTTGGAAGCCAACCCCGGGTGCAGCAGCCATGTCATATTAAAATTTAGAACGGGCTATCATAATTGATTGCGTATACCTAATTTCGTGTCTTTGCTGTTTACCACGTAAGAGTAGCCTAGTAGGGAGCCATTCCTGGATATAGAATAAGGTCAACCTTACTACCATAAAAATGCATTGTCATCGCAACTGAACCAATATGCAATGTGTCGACTTCATAGGATAGGAGGATGTGGTTCTAATTCAGCGTGTAAATTATGCCCTAAACAGACAACCATTGCAAGGTAAGTAAAAGCATGTTAAAATCAACCACACTAGATTGCCTGGAAGCGAATCGAAAGATTTAATTAGGTCGGCTAACGTTTTAAATGAATTGAAAACCTTAGAATTTATGCGTTTTCAGTAAAATTGATTTTATAATCTGGTTTCCGATTTTAATTTTTTCCTAAATTTTACTGACAGGCCACAGAAAAGTGACTTTTAACTGTTTCAGAAGATTCGTTGATTTATTTACAAGAAACAGACATAAGGAAAATGTCTTATTTAAAAAAAAATTAATTAAAATATTATAAAGCCATTTTGCACGCTTTTATCGAATTCTTTCGCGAAAGGCCCGCACAAGGCATAGAAGATTTCTAAATAATTTGTATTCATTTGAAACATTATGCCTCCATCGAACTCTTTTTATGTCATTTGTAATTAAATCATTTCTATATTTATACTTTTCATTTTGTTTATATGATGTAATATTTTAGCGATTTCGCAAGGTGCTCTTCCTAAAGATACGTATATTAGACGTTCCAATTTAGGTTGGATTGATTCGTGTGTTGGATGACGCAGGATAAACTGCGGTGGGCTCGCGGTCTAGCCGAGTCGGGGCTCGGGCGACGCGACGCGACACGACGCGACGCGCGCTATGAATCGAGAGCTGTCACTTGGCTGTAAACGTGTCGTGCATAATGTAGCAGTTACCAAGCGAGACGATGATTTCGCTACTTGCACTACATGCTCCCCTGGTGATTCTTGTAATCATGTTTCAGCGCGGCCACGAGCGGGCTCCTGGCGGGCGCCGCCGCGCCGCGCGCTCTCTGAAATATGCTGGTAATTTACATTGGCTGCACAAACCACATAGGACCGCTTCACACTTTAAGAGTAGGTACCAAGCGCGTATATACGCTAAGTTAGAAACGCTACGCCGAGAATAATAATGCATCCAGATTAGAGTGGATGATATTCGATATCACATGCTACATGCTACACCTTCCAAGAAACTTAAACCATTATGACGATATTGATAGAAGTCAAGGTATTTTAGCCGCTCGAATAGTTACCTCGTGACCCTCTGGGTGGATCAAATTTGGGGTCATCACAATTGACGCGCCTAGATGCTTTAATTATATAAACATCTCTGGGGAACTAATAAATCATATCTGCCGATCACATTTCAATTTTTTAACGTAAAAAGGTGATTAAGTTCGGTTTAAAATAAAATCAACTTGGTAGCCACGTCAACATTTTCGATACACAGATGGTAGGCATTTGCCGGAATATCCTTTAGGACCTTGGTGCAAGCCTCTTTGACTTTGTCAACTGTCCCGAAATGAAGACCTTCCTTGGGAGTTTTAAAGCGCGGGGACAGCTGGGCGGTGTCGACTAAAAAGCGGGCGAACCCGTCAACCCAGGCTGGTAAACCGATGGAATCAGCCATGGAATGAGCGTAGAAGACTTTGGGACCACACAAACCTACCGTCCAGCAAAGCCACGAATCCGCCAGAGTCCAACGCCTTACGGCGAGGCACTAGGAAGGTAAACCAGTGGAGCTACCTCGCCCCTAGCTACCCGTTTTGGTAGGGTATCCACTTCTGAAATTAACCTTCTGGATACACCGACTGGTAACGGGTCTGAAGTCGAGCAAAAGAGACAATAAAATTTATTGTCTCTTTTTCAATAGTGTAAGTGCAAATAATAATTAAAAATAGCTTACACGCGTAAAATTTTAGCTAATGAGGTTATTACGGCTGAAGACGCAATTTATGGGTGTGGCGGGTGAAAAGGAGAGAGACGTATATACAAGGTATAAGCTTCATGCATTCGCGAGACAGACTGCTACCAAATAAATTTTGTATCAAACAAAATCTTTATAGTAGCAATATTTCTGATGGCCAAACGTATCCATTGGATTTGATTTGTAATGTTGCGTTCGTAAGGGATTGCTTATGTAACAGATGTGCGGGCGTCTGCCAGGGTGTAAAACTGGGTCGCAGATGGATTCCTGCCAATAATTACCATTTGAATAAGGGAGGCGAAATTGAGGCTCCTCCGTAGCATTTTATCAACGGGATTTCTCCGATTCAATAAATATCAAAGGAGACCAACAATTGCATTTATCCCACTTAGCATTTGCTTTTCGACGACACAAAGAGTGGTGCTGTCCACTGGTCCGTTGGGATAACTCAGACAGCACCTTGTTTGAAAGCAATCCTAACACAAACGCGTGCTGTGCGACACAGCACGGCAACTGTTTGGAACGTCTTATTTTCTTTTGGCTGTTTAGTGAAATTGCGAGATGGGTTAAAAATTCGCGGAATAAACAGGAAGTGCATAAAGAACAATAATGGTACAAGTAACAGAAACAAACAAGCAATATTTTGAATTTTCATTTTATTACTGTAGCGGATGTACATCCTTACAAAATCTAAATCCTAAAACTATCATCCGGCACACATCACAGAAAGCAACGCTCGATGCAATGCGCTATCAAGGGGTCCTGTTAGGCAGTGGATAACGCAAATAGGCAATTGGATCGTCCGGAGAGGAAACTTAGGCGATTGCCTGACATGGCAACGGCCCGATTACTTTACTTCAGCTTCTTTTGTAGCATTGTGCTTTATAGCATTCTGTTATAGGGTAGGGAGGCTGGTTTTGAAACTAACTTCGTGCTGCTAAAAATGGTTGTTTGTTTGATTAATGGGTAAGAGAGACACTGATGAGGCATCCAAGGAAATTAATATCCTCACTTAAGTTTTTCAATTCATTAGTTTCCCGGCCACCCAACAGCTAGGGAAAGTATTGTTAACGCGTATTTGTTGAGGTGGAGATGGTAATATTTGTTTTGACTTCTTCCCCCCCTCTCCCCAAGACGATTAAGACCATTCTCTCTGTGTGTCTGTGTGTGTGTGTATTCCTCAACGATAGCACACAGACGCTTCATCCGATTGAGCTGACATTTGGCATGCAGGCATCGTTTGGTCATAGCAAGAATTAAAAAGAATGTGGTTATAAAGATATAGATATCTATGTGACTAGAAACATAAACCACAACAATTTAATAAAAAAAGTTTGATTGCTTAAGCACCGAGGACAATCGACTGCGTGCGGCTGCGGCGCGAGGCGCGATGTTATACAGGGTGGGCCAGAAAGGCGTACGATTTTAAAAACACTCTTGCGTTTGGACCTTATGAGAGGGGCCTGGGCGGGTGGTGGGGTTGAAAAGCTTGGTTCTCGGAAATTTAGTCGCGATGGATCTCTTCACCGGAGCGCAACGTGCATTCTGCGTTAAACATTATTATAAAAATGGCGATTCGTGCGCTATTGTTCGGCGATTATTTCGGTGTTAGTTTGGATTACATGACCTAAAGCAATGTCCGAAGGAAAGTGTGATTCGTTCGTGGGTCAGAAAGTTCGAAGCTACTGGTTCGACTGTCAAACAGAAGCCTGCGGGACGCCCAAGGTCAACAAGAACGGAAGACACAATCGAACAAGTTAGAGCTTCAGTTCAACGTAATCCTGGTCTATCGACTCGCAAGCGATCAGCCGAACTTGTGGTATCCAGAACATCTTTGCGTCGCATTTTGTTGAAAGATCTGAAATTGCACCCGTATAAAATTCAACTTGTGCAGGAATTACAGCCAAATGATCCAATTTTACGACGAGCTTTTGTTGAAACAATGTTGGAACGCTTTCAGAGTTTCAACAATATTCTGTTCTCCGACGAAGCCCATTTTCACTTAAATGGGCATGTCAATAAACAGAATTGCCGTAACTGGGCTGCAGAGAACCCACGTGCAAAACATCAAAAGCCTCTGCATTCGCCGAAAGTAACCGTTGGGCGGCCATATCAGCGCACGGAATTATAGGACCTTATTTCTTCGAAAACAAGAAATAAGGTCCTATAATTCCGATACATAGCCATGTTAAGGGATTTTTTCTTTCCGCAATTGCAACAATTTGAAGCCTATAATCGTGCGACATGGTTTCAACAAGATGGCGCGACATGCCATACATCTAATGCCTCTTTGGCGGTTGTAAACGAGATGTTTGCTGGAAAACTGATATCGCGCCGAGGTGACATTGCATGGCCGCATAGAAGTCCGGATCTAACGCCACCGGACTTTTTTATGTGGGAATACCTGAAAAGTAGAGTCTACTCCAATAACCCGGCCACGATTAACCAGTTGAAGACCAATATCCTAGAAGAAGTTGCAGCTATTCCCCGCGCAATGTGCCAGGGAGTTTTTAATAATTTGAGGTTCAGATTCGAGAAATGTTGGCAGCGCGATGGTGCACACCTGGATGATGTTATTTTTAAGAAATGAATTTCCCAGATGTCTATTTTAATTGAAATAAAAAATTGTATGTGAATTGTATTTAGTTTTTTTAAGCCATTGCATAGCTTTTATCGCGGGCCTAGGCCAGCGCGGCGACCGAATGAAGAAATTTCTTAACGAAAATTAATGATTTTAAACTGATAATTACGTCTAAACGAGTACTGCTTACGATTCGAAAAAAATATATGTTAAACAAGAACAATTTGCTAATATTCTTAGCTTTGAATATTTTAGATTTTGTTTATATTACATAGTGTAATTAATTTATGAAATCAGGTCTAACCGAACACTAAAACGACTACTACGCAAATACTATCTGGCGTATTATTATGAAACCTGCACCATTTTAAAGATAATTTAATTATCTCTCTTTTTATCTACGAGTTTTTTCGAATAATCCGTTTTTTTTTGCTTTATCGAATAAAAAATTCGTGTGCGGCGCTCTATCGTAAGACGTTTAAATTATTCCGAATCATTTGCTACCGCAGCCGCAGATAATTCGGAATAATTTCAACGTTTTCCGATAGAGCGCAGTTATCTGATATCAGAAAAAATAAAATAAATAAATAATTATAATTGCATAAGTTTTTAAAAATGCTATGCAATAGCTTTACCGTGGCAGTCCCCGAGTGCCACAAGTATTTTTTAATATTTTTTTCAAATTCGCAAATCTTACTGGCCCAATCTGTATAAAGCGTCTAGAGTGGCGCCCGATTATCACAATGATACCTATCGCAGGGCGCGCAACTCTGCGACGCCACAATCAGGAAGCCGGCTCAATGGGCCCGGCTCACGTGAAACCCCACTAAAGGGCAAGTGCCCAGCGGAAGACATAATGGGCCTTGGACAAAGCCTGTCGACTCATAGAATGCGTAATCGTCTTTAAGCACTGGTTATTTATATATGTAGATGCCACGCGTCAATAGGGCCGTAACGAAGATTCCGCAAATTTGTACTTTGTTTCGACGAATATTGTTTTAAGGCGATAGTATAGCCGAACGACCTTGACGGTTTGAGGCGAGCTCCGCTGGCTCACCGAAAAAGGGGCTGGCTCACCGAACAACCACAGTTTAATACAAGTTTGCATAGATCGTTCAGATGCGTACTGCATTCTGCATTCTGCCGTTCTGACTTGACTGATTCTATAATTCTTGACTGATTCAACGTTGACATAACGTAGTATAGAAAATCACTATCCTTTCAAGAACGAAATGAAGACACCCTTTTAATATTCTACGAGACAGATGAAAAAAAATAATATCAATAAAACATGTTTATTTCAGATTTCATGCCGAATAGAAAACAATTTATATACAATTAAAAGTTTTAATTTTAATTTTAATAAAATAAGCCAATTGGTAGAAATCCCTACTCTTGGTATAGACAAATGGATAGAATAATTCATTGTTAGGTTCATTTGCGTACAAATTGACTATTTTTAAAATTTGAAAACAATAATTAATAGAATTTATATTAAAAAATATAAATTATTTAAGAAATAACTAAGGCTGCTAAAATACCTGAATAGGTATAAATGAAATATACAGATATAAAATATACAAACGAATGATCGAATGTCGAATGATAGAATGATCGAATGATAGAATAGTCAAATTAAAAATATTACAAATATAAAAAAATTACAACACTAAAATTACGCAATTAAAATAGGTAATACATTTCAGATTCCATTGCCGTGGATGGTCCACTATAATTTTTGTAACACTTGTGTGTTTTCGGTTGTTGTTTTTTATTTTCAGCTTGAGCACAAATTGAACAGTATTTATTTTTAACACCTAAAAACAGTATTTCTCCTGTTTTTCTCCCAATAATGATGGCAGCACCAGATAAGGCCGAGTAATTTCTTTTATAAGTCCGCTTACACCAACACCCATCGACTACTACGTCTATGATTGGTATACCTTTTTTGTCGACGCGACTTTCAGCTAAAGCTAGTTCTCTTTCTTTTGCTGCTGCTTGATTCATACTCTCGACTGAAACTTTTTCCCAATGCTTTTGAATTTTACAGTGACAGGCTTTGTATATCGTTGGTGTCATAATTGGTAAATTTAGTGCTGCAGAAAACTCTTGTAGCTGAGAGTGTCCATTGCCAACTGCGATTGTTCCAGCAACAGCACAGTGGTTAACAGTGAGTTGGCCTCCAGGAGCGTCATTTTCTATGTAAAATTTTTCATCACACATCTTGCACCTTAAGGTAAACAACGAATGTAATCCCGTTCTTTTTTTGCCTACGATTTCAACGCAACCTAAACCATATTCCATATTTCCATGGTTAGCAACCTCTTGCAGTTTTGCGTAGAAATGGCTAATTTCTACGATTCGTCGGCCTTCAATTTTGAATTGTCTGTTTTCCTCTGTTGTCTCTATCTGAAACATAAAGTATTCAATGTTTCAGGTAGGTACATAACTTGACACATATGTTGTGTCAATCTGATCTGTCTAAACCATGCACCTACACTATAAGATCTAAACATAACCTATTTATTATTTAGTTTCGTGTCAATAAAATTGTAACAATAAATATAAAAAATAAGTAAATAAATAGTTACCTGAATTTCATCATTGCTCTTGTCATTGTTTCTGTTTTTATGAGATATTGGTGTCACAGTGACTCTATAACAAACATAAAACTAAGTATTACCCATCAAGCAACATTACCAGGTTTCTTGTTCTATAACAATAGGCATAGCTGCTAAATACACCGACACGGACGGAAATTAACTAAAGCAGTTTTAGTACCACAGTAGGTATCCTATATTTATTGTATGAACTTTGTTTTTTGTTGACTTTTTTACCTGAACCCGTTGGCTCGAGTGTTTACTCAACAATATGCGATTTGAATTTTTATCCTTGTATTTGCAATAATTCTACCGTTTCATCTGATATTACCGCAATTTTGATGCCGTATTTCGCAACAAACTTCAGCGTTTGGTCCTAATGACGGTCGCGAGTTTATTTCGAAAGGCTAATGTGGTTTCAGGCTCACTAATTGCTTTGTGGATTGGAAGTTACTTTGAATATATTCATTTACATGCCTGAGGTATATATATAAAAAGTATTATCACACATTTTCCTAAAAATATCGGCAACCAGGTAACCAAACTCTCCTATCACAACACCAGGTCACATCACAATTGTTCACACTCCTATCACAATTGTTGAATAATTCCTTGTCCCTAAAACGAGAACTGTATTTGCTCAGCGGCATTATCTTTTCATAGCTCTTCAAGCATACAATAAAATAGAAAAATGTAATAAATTTTTAAAAAACAACATTAAAAAATATCATACTTGGCTTCCTAACCTGGGTAGAGAAGGGGTGCAAAAGCTGTTTTTCCACCTTGATAAAAACATATTGCAAAGTCCTAGACTATATATTAGTTTGTCTATATATTATAATTAAAGTGAGTGCATTAGAAGTGCACTATTTTCTTTTTTGTAATTCATTATTTTTATGTGATTGATTATACTCACCATTTCTGAGAATTATAATTCTGACTATCTATTAAGTTATTTTCTCATTTATCTTTCAAATTTCTAGTATTCGAAAAGTAATAGAATTTAATTTCTTGCAACATAATTTATTTTCTCCAACTACTAATAAAATGAGTACCCAACAATACGCGATTTGAATTTATATCCTTGTATTTGCAATAATTCTACCGTTTCATCTGATATTACAGCAATTTTGATGCCCTATTTCGCAACAAACTTCATTAAGTGTTCGGTCCTAATGACGGTCGCGACTTTATTTCGAAATGCTAATATGGTTTCAGGCTCACTATTGCTTTTGCGGATTGGAAGTTACTTTAAATTTATTTACATTTACATGCCTGAGGTTATAAGGAAAGCAAATTGTACACGTCTTACCCAGTTTCGTCTTCTTTATTTTCCACCGCATGCTCTGCCTGCCTTATGCTGGATCCCCTGAAAAACAAAACACTAGTAGTAGGAGGAGCTAACCCTATTTTAAGCATTATAATATTATATAGTCATAATAGTCAGCTTTATATAAAAAGTATTATCACAGATTTTCATAAAAATATCGGCGACCAGGTAACCAGACCCTCCTAGCAAGGCGGGCTCGGTTGCACCCTACTGTGCACATCTGAAAACCAAACATAATTTACGCTCTATTTGACCTGGGCTTAGGCATATATATGTATACCTGTATATTTTTCTGTATTATTACCTCTATTTTCTTTTGTGATTTTGAATTTGAATGTATATGTAACTAGTAAATAATAAATAAATAAACGAATAAAATAAATACAATGTGAATAATCAATCTTATAGGATGTAGATTTAAAAAATCCCTTGCTTGTATACGGTCCAAAGTCTAAAATAACATTTGTGAGCGACAGTCGAATAAATCTAGGTACTGCAGACCATAACTATCGATTGGCGAAGGAAATTTTAGCTATCGTGGAAGAATACACACACACACACACACACACACACCCTCTCTCACACACACACACACACAGAGGACACACACATACACACAGATATACAGACAGAGATCGGTCTGGAAATGGTCTTAATCGTCTCAGGGGGGCTCAAAATGTATATTTCCGTCTTCATCTCGATTTTTTTAACGCGATCACAATACTTTCCTTTCGGGAAACTAAAAGTGAAGTAATCGTTTTTGTACCTATACATACATTCGCAGATCAAAAGAGGTACTGTTATATTTTATTCTGAGTACAAATAATTTTATAAGTAATTGTGTACTTACCGTAGTTTGTTCATATGCAAAGCCATATTCAAGTAATGCAAAGTTTTCTGATTTCTGCGTCCCATCTTGTGCAGCACTTCACTTCAAGCTAATCTGTGCCACAATTTTTTCCGCGATCTCGGAGATAACAAACGACGCGACCTCCCGGTGCAAATGCTAGGACAAAACTGGCTGGCGGCCGCTACTGACCGCGTATTTAAGTAATATTATTGATATACTACGTATATAAATATTGATGAAAATTTTGAAACAACAATTTTATAAATTATTAAATTTTCTATAATTTGGTGGAAGAATCATCGAAATCGCTTCAGGCGTTTAAAAAAAATTTTAACATTCTTTCGTAAAATAATAGGAGAAGTACGATTTTTTCTGTCAAAACTAACAGTAATAATAAACAAACGAGACATCAAATTTATTTTTGATTATATTACACATACCATATATATTTTTTTTCATGTATTTGGACCATCCATTTAGGAGAAATTTGCGTTCAAAGAGAGGTCTATTTTGCAGTTTGGCCTATCCTAGCGCCTTAACGAAGAACTAATTAAAAAATACGTGTGGCACTCGGGGACTGCCGCGGTAAAGCTATTGCATAGCATTTTTAACAACTTATACAATTATCATTATTTATTTATATTATTTATTTTATTTTTCTGATATCAGATATTTGCGCTCTATCGGAAAACGTTGAAATTATTCCGAATCATTTGCGGCTGGTAGCAAATGATTCGGAATAATTTAAACGTCTTCCGATAGAGCGCCGCGCACGAATTTTTATTCAATAAAGCAATAACCGAAATATTCGAAAAAAATCGTAGATAAAAAGATAGATAATTAAATTATCTTTAAAATGGTGCAGGTTTCATAATAATACGCCAGATAGTAATTGCGTAGTAGTCGTTTTTGTGTTCGGTTAGACCTAATTTCACAAATTAATTACACTATGTAATATAAACAAAATCTAAAATATTCAAAGCTAAGAATATTAGGAATGTTCTTGTTTAACATATATTTTTTTCGAATCATAAGCAGTACTCGTTTAGACGTAATTATCAGTTTAAAATCATTAATTTTTGTTAAGAAATTTCTTCATTCGGTCGCCGCGCTGGCCTAGGCCCGCGATAAAAGCTATGCAATAGCTTAAAAATAAATTTTACTTCGATGTTAATAAATAATAACGAAATAAATACTAATATAAAAATATTGACGAAATATAAACGAAATAAGACTTAATAATAATATGTTATTTTCCATATTCCATTTAAGAAAATCTATTCGAGATTTAACCCTCACCGTTGGTACAATATACATTATTATGTACCGATACAAATACTCTTCATTTAACGTGATTATCGCCACTGTCTTCCACTTTACCGCTATATTGTACAAGATCCGCGGTTCCAATATATTATTATTATGTAATCTTCGCTGGAAACAGAGGGTTGCTCAACGAGTATGACATAATAAATTTTGGTGTCCGAATAACAGCTACGGCTCTAATATACTTACATAATTGCGGCAAATTCAGCGCCTTTCAAAATGTAAAATTTGGTGTAATCATTTAAACTCAGAAACGATACAATGGATGCGACACTGGAAGCATGACGAATAGCTCCAGGAGTCACTCTAACCTGAAAAATACCTACAATATGATATCCACGCATCGAATAAGGAATATACCGAGAAATCCACTCCCATTTAGCTGGGTTTCGCATTCCTTACTACCTCTACCTCTACTACCACCTCTATCGCAGATACGAGATGTAATTTAAATATTGAAGCCATGTCTAATATACATGAGTAGCGAATGGTTTCGTGCAGCTTGGACCATAAGATCCACTTTATTCTAGGATCGGCTCAACTCACGATTCAGCTCCTATTCAGAAGCCTCCACGTACGAACTGCTACCCCGAGTAAACTCTTGCGTATAAGAACTCACGGCTGGTGGATCAGTTTCTCCTGGTGGGATTGCATCCCGGCGCTACTGGACCGTTTGCGCACCGTTCCGCGACGCAAGTCGGTTGTGCACCCTGACTAATTGCTGAAGGAGTCTGGAAACTATGGAAATATACTGTCTCCTAAGCAGCAGGGGTGGGTGTTGACCTGTTGCCATGCTACTCTTGAAATGACGTTGGCCCACCCGACGCCATGTGGCACTACGGGCAAAGGACGCTCAGGTCAACGACAAATTCAAATTGAATTACCGCTGTAATACAACAGGTAGAGGCGGCCGCGTAAGAGACTTCGGACCCGTAACCAGTCGGGAGGACGGAGGTATCATGAAGGTTATTTCCACACGAAGATATCCTTTCAAAACTGGCAGTTAGGGGGCGAGGCTAAACGCTCGGTGCCTTTCCCGGTGCCTCGCCCTAAGGCGTTGGCCTCTAACTGTCTCTAAGTCTTCTACGCTCATCCCACAACTGAAAGAATGATCACATATCGTTATACCAGCCTGGAGTGACGGATTCGTCCGTTGTAATCGACACTGCCCTACTGTTCATGGGTCATGTTTAATACAATTGTACTGAGATCTACTTAATTGTGAATTCTAGTAACAACATGGCTTAGAAACCAACAATGTATCAAAAGAATGTGTTAAGAGATAATTTAAATTTTTGGTTTACATGTATTTTAAATAATAGTTACTTGTTTTGTTGATATAATTGAATTGTCATTTCTACGTTTTCAATTAATTTAAAAATATTTTAATATCATTAGCTTTTTTTATTTCTTACTATGCCAAAAACCTTTTTTGAAACTATTTAACTTAGTCATGTTACACCGTATAGGTATACTTGGACTAAGGTGGAGAGAAGCCCTTTCCTTTGTAGACATTTGAGAGCCGCTGCTTCGTCGGAATGGACGGCCATAAAGAGTTTATATGACGACGAGGGTTAAATTTGCTCGACAAAATAATTACTTTTCATAATAACCTAACACCCTCCTACAACAGACGCATTCCTACAATTAGTAGAATTTCATGTGTCGTAAAATGTAAGCTTTGCTAGATTATGGACGCTGTGGACTAGAGCTTTATAAAAGCTAGCTACTTTAATACGTTTTCAAGGGTGTAAACATTTTTAGCTTAGGGAATGTACGTATTTAGTGCTAGGACTAATAGCAAAATTCTTCTGAATTTCAGGTCTATACTAACCTAATCAGTTTTAGTATTTGCAACAGGATTAAAACTGATAACAATATGTTATCGGTTCATGTTTAATGATATTCGTTAAATAAAGAGTTATAAAAATTATCGTTATATATAATACAAAAGATTGGATAGGCTAATGAGGCAGCCTCTACATTATTAAACTAGTCCTAAGTAAGCAATGGCTACAAACACGCAATTTTCTCACTGATCTGGTCATTGCCATCATTACCCATTCTGCATTATCTCTTTGAGTTACGTTTGACTGACAGCCCTCTGACTAGACAGCCTCCTGTGATATTTAATGAGGCTCTTAGGAAAAGCACCGTTTGAGGATAAAATAACTGGTGCCAAGAAATGACACCGATTCCCCACATGTCAGCAACCGCATAGGCTAAGATACTTCATGATTTAATTTTTCTCGGCTAGGTCGAAGTTGTCAAATCAATCAAATCAAATCAAATATCTGTCGACGGGCCTTGCTAGAGGCCCGTGACATCTTCCACTAGGCATTTTGCCTTTTCGTGGGGTTTCACGTGAGCCGGGCCCATTGGCCCGGCTTTCTGGAATGGCGTCACAGGGCTTCGTGCCCTGTGGCAAGACTCATTGTTATGTGCTTAGGCACCTTATCGTGAAGGATTGTGACGGGAGTTGGTAATGACATCTTTTGTGGCAAGGCTGCTGTGCTGCGATACCCGCGCTGGTGGTCCGCTAATCAAGCAGACTGCGCGGGTACGGCTTCCGGACATCTGGTGGTCTGGTGTGCAGAGGAGCGAGCTGGCGGATGTGCTCGTGAGGCGAGGTGTCGGCCCTGCGGTACATAGCGCGCGCGAGGCGCTTTACGTTTTCCTCCACGGACTCTGTTTCGCTAAAATCGCGTTCCAGAGTCGCATTTCGGACGTACCAAGGGGCTCCCGACACTTTTCTTAGCCCCACGTTCAGCACTCGCTGGATGTTACTCCGCTGCGATGCCGAGATGAGGTGGTACCAGGCCGGTGCCGCGTACGTGAGTTTCGTCCTCACGTACATCTTCAGCATCAGTCGAAGTTGTCATCATGTAGTACAGTTACATCTATTAAAAAGGTTTATTTGCGATTGCAAAAAAAATATAAAAATTACATAAAGAAACACGTACCTTACAACCAAGATAGCAAGAGCAAATCTCAATATATAATATAAATAAGTTAAGAGTAGAAACTCGTATTTAAAAACCAGCTTTCATTAAAATGCTCTGTGTCGAGCCAATCCGGGTACAGCAGCCATGTCATAGTGGAACTTACAACGCGCTATCTTAATTAAACGCGTATGCAAAATTGTGTTTATGTGCAGTTGACCGTGGAAGAGTATCCTCGCCGGGAGCGAATCCTGGGTGTAGAATCAGGTCATGCTCACCATAAAAATACCAGAACTGCATAAAAAACCGTTTAAAAAAATATAAAGGATTCATTAGCAATTAGCAGTTATTCATGGCGCTGCACTGCCCGCATGTATTTGACTTTGGATACGACTTTCCTTTGAGATTGGTTTTTGTACGGTGACATACCATTAATTGGATCTGATGTTTTTGTTTTTGTTTTAAATAAATCAAATTTGTTTTAAATAAATAAATAAAAATAAATAAATAAATCGTGTTTTAAGTACTAAAATAAACATTCATAAAGGTTTTTGCAAAGCGTAAAAGATGTTAGTGCCAGATCAAAATTTTACTATGACAGATTTTCCAATTATTTAGAAATCATACAATTTTTCATAAACTTAACCATACATACGCTGGATACTACAAATTTAATAGGATTTAATTTTAGTAACTGGAATTATTTTACATATTATTATGTCTATGAGACTTAATTGTGTAATAGATAAATTGTAATTTTTTGATGTACAAAAGTGAAATGGTCAAAATGGTCAATAAAATGTGGTAAAAATTTCAAATACGATTGTTGATTTTTAGGTTTAGTAAACTGATACAAATTCAAAATTACCTAATTTATCTAGAAATTACGTAATTTCGCCAAGTAATTCTAATCACAAATAATTTTAATCGGGGTTTTTTCAAGAATGCACTTACCAAGAAAAGTCGTATTATCTTGTCTTAATCATACAGTTTTAGATGGAAAAAAAACTCTAAAATCTGCAAAATCTCACTAGGTCACTGGTTTGCTCGTTCCTAAGTTAAAGAAACAACGGTCTTTATTCATTATAGGACTTACACTATCTATAGTCTATAGTCGAGTATTGATCACTACTTGAGTCTTTACTCAACCAAGTATTACTCAGGTGCCAAGTAGTACTTAAGTATTGGATGCATTTTATAATCGAATATCGGTCATCGACTCAGCTGAGTAATACTCGAGTAGAGGGTAAAACATGGGAGAAAAAAATATTTCCTTATTTATTCGAAAACAAATTACTAATCTTTTATTTTACATCTAAAATTATGATGAAGATTAACAGAGAGCATTTAAACCCATTTTATTGTTGTTTTTCTATAAAATATGAATTGAATTCATCATTTTAATGCATGGCCGGTGATTTATAAAAACGCCACTCTGTTATCGCCACGATTTGAATTTTCGATACTAAGTTCATGAATTCTTTCAAAGCGCGAGTAAAAATCATCTATCCTGATTTTTCGCGTAACGCTCTCATATCGGCTTCTGCGTTTATTTGCGATTTTGTTTTATTTGGACTTCGATATGGAGAAAACAAATTGTGCCCTCGAGAGAGTGCTGCCGCACCACCGACCACGAATGTTCTCTCAATTTTTTCCAGCCGTTGTAGAAACCGCCATTTCACGAATAATACGTAAAAAATACAATAATACCCACATGCACCAACGCATATAACCGAAAAGTTTATGACAGCTCCAAGCCAAGTAGTTCTCAAGTATCGCCAGACGGATACTCAGCTCTGAGTAATTCTCGAGTATTACTCGCCTTCTCAATACTCGACTATAAAATGAAAACTGGTACTCAAGTATTACTCAAGTACTTATCGCTACTCGAGTAATGATCAATACCCGACTATAGATTCGGGTGTTAGTGAACAGAATTTTAGCGCTAATAACACTCTGCTAAAAATTGTTTTATACAAGCGTATTTTGTCGACTTAGTACTTTTTATTATACTGGTGGTATTACCTGGCGTGGCCAGTTTCATATCAGCTCTCAAATACCTATGTACCTATACCAGTTTTCATGGCGATCGTTTGAAAAGTATATAAGTTGATGTGCTGCAGCGCCACCTAGTGGCAAGATACAACAAAGTAAATACTTAAGTAATAGTACGAAAATATTACGCGTTTCAAATGTCTATGTATACCAATATTCATGGAGATCGGTTTCGCGGTATTGAAGTTGATGTGCTGCTGCGCCATCTGGTGGCTAGTTACGATAAAGTTAATAGCGCAAGAATATTATGCGTACTCGAATTTCTATGTATACCAATTTTCATAACGATCAATTCAGCGGTATAGAAGTTGATGCACGCCATCCGGCGGCGCGTTACAATAAAGTTAATAGCGCGAAAATATTGTGCGGGTTCAAATGTCTATGTATACTAATTTTTATGGCGATAAGTTGAGCAGTATGGAAGGTAATATGCTGCAGCGCCATCTATTTATTCCAATATTAGATTACTTTTGCCTTGAAGTCACAATGAAGTAAATATTCAGGTGGATATTAACAAATAAATTACCGACGTTCGACTTGCAGGTTATAATTATTTACAAGTCCAAAAAGCAGCCAATTGGGGGGGGGGGGTACTTTTTAATTTAAATTTTCTATTTTCGCCTTGTAGGTTGCAAGTTGCAACCATCTTCGATGTGTCATTTCCTCTCATAAGCAATAGATAATATTAAACACAAATAAATAAAAGTTCAAAATAATTTAAAGTTCAAACAATGAGTGCCAAACGCTCTCTATAAATAAATTCAGACGCGCTCTACGCATTAATTCATTTTGGAACATTCTAGAAGGCCATTAGGTAGGTAGAAATCATATCCGATAGTTGCGAGCCGGACAAAGAAATATACTCACCGGTCATCACTTTTTGGGTTGGAGGCGGTCCGGGACGAGCGCGTCCCGGGCCGTCATCGCAGATAGAAGAAACCCTACGTCGAGTCACTCTAGTCTTGCCGATTGAAAAGAATTTGAAATGTGTTAGAATCAGTGCTCAGTAGTTCCAAGAGACGCACCGTCGGTTTGGGGACTGGTTTTTTTTTGTTGGTTCTTCTTCTTTCTTTGGTTAATTTTAGGATTTCATTTTTTTCTCTATATTTCTTTTGGGGATTATTCTCATAGTATATGTCATTTTCATTTTTTTTGTATAATTAGTTCTCGTTATTTTTTTTTCGTTAATTAGTTCTCGTTAGTCCTAATTCGGAGAAATATCAAATATCGGTAAAAAGTCAAATATAGGTCGAATACAGGTAGAAAAACAGGAAGATAATGGGCTTATTTACCCCAATCTCGACCATTTTTCAACCTGTTTGTAAATTAATGTATTTTTATGTAAAATAGCTTTACTCCAATCTTTTAATTTTAGCCAAGAAATAAAGTAACATTTTGTTTACGTGTGTATTATATTATGCACTCCTGGTGGATTATCCATCATAAAGGCCTGTTTGCGTGTCCCCCGAATGTAAGTATGACTTTTAAGTATGTCGTTAAATACTGCAATAGTAAAAAGTCTGAAAGAAAATTATACGATAGCGCCAGCCTCAGGATGATCGCAAAAGTAATGCTGTTTGAAGGTCATGCTGGAAGCCCGGAAATGAAAAAACTTTTTCATATCTCGCTCGTTAAAAATACCTCTCGGTTAAATTTCGTTTAACTGTTCTCATTTGCGTGCAGCCTCTCCCTCTCACTCGCGCTCTCTCTCTCTCTCCCTCTCTCTCTCTCTCTCTCTCTCTGACTGTCTATTTGTATTATGTTCATACGTTATATTGTTTTTTGAAAATACTAACCTATTAACGCTGTAAAACAGCGAGCATATTAATTTTGTCTTTGGAGACATAACATCATTCGTAGAATGAAAAAAAACCGGTTGTCATCCCAAGATTTTCCCGCCAAGCAGAAAACCCCCCCTTACGCGAAACCCCCTAAACACCCCCTTCAAGCCCCCCAGACTTCTCTCTCTCCCCCCCCCCCCCCTTCCCTGGAACGCGATCCAGCAGGATGACTGTGCGGAGGACCGCGAAAGCGATACTAAGCACCGATTTTTTTAACTGCCTACTTTGAACTTGCTGGATAAAGTCAGTTCGAGTTGCAATTCTAAATTCAATTCTATTCTATTTTAATTCATATCTATGTTCCATAATAACTTATTCTTTTGCCTATCTTAGTTTGTTATGGCTCGGATATCTATATATTAATTTGAAACGTGTTTTTTTTCCTGTAACCGCCATATTTTTTTGAGCATGCCAATTCTTTGAAATAGGAATAACATTAATATGTAACTTTCAGGTACCTCATTTTAGTTTTTATTATTTAATTATAATATTATGAATTTAATATTTAATATGTAGATTACAATGTGTAATGTAACATACCTGATCATATACATACGTTGTTTTTTTCCAATTTTGTTTCGATACTTCCAATTGTGTGATTATTTTTTGTATAAAGTGCTTGATGACTATTAATATTCTTATAATAATAATCTATTTTATATGTATACTCATGTACATGGATTCAGCTCTATTATTTTTTTTTTAAAAAAATATTTGTCTGTCGTGTAAAGCCGACTTTAGTCAATGCTATTGTTGAATTAATATTTATTTTTATTTTATTTTATTTTCTTAAGGATAACTTACAGCCAATAATTTTGTAGTGAACAATAATAGGAAGCTTAGAGCCATTTACAAGTTACCACTGATAATGACAATAATAATAACGTGAATTTAGAACTGATATTAAGTATAAAGAAGATATTAAACAAGAAGATAAATTGTACATTAGAAAACATGTTGACATAAACAAGACTGTAATAAAAGAAGGAAATGCTAAGCCTGGTCATCACAAAATCGCCCTACAACCTGCTTCCTTATAGTATCTATATTCGTGAAAAAGGGGTCAATATCAATGTCAGCATTCAGGGTGTTGAAAGTTTCGCATACCCTTATAAAATAGGAATTACGCCTGTATTTGGTTTTAAAGACAGGTACGTGAAGGGGTGCCCTATTTCTAAGTGCCCGGCTAGGACTGCGGAGAGATATTTTAGATAATAGTTCAGGACAATCAATCGAGCCATTTAAAATTCTTAGTAAAAGTGAGATGTCAGCTATGTTTCTTCGCAAAGCCAATGGCAGCAAATGATGGCGGATACAACGAGAATAGTAGTCTGGATCACGTATACGACATTTATATTCTATGTAGCGTAGAAATTTTCTTTGGATGGCCTCTATTCTCGATGCATACACCTCGTAACAAGGGTTCCATAACTGGGATGCATATTCAAGATGACTGCGGACGTAGGCACAATAGACAATTTTTATGGTTTTTATGTTATTGAAGTGTTCGCTGGATCGTATAATAAATCCTAGGGCTTTAAACGCTTTCGCAACAATACTGTCGATGTGGGCATCAAATAGCAGTTTGGAGTCGAGTGTAACACCCAGATCCTTAATCTTAGTTACCCTACTCAAAGCAGAGTTATTGAGAAAATAAGAAGAGGAAGAAGGGTTATTTTTACGACTAAAAGTAATGGTAGAGCATTTGGCAACATTGAGGTCTAATTTGTTGGCAGTGCAATAGCTATTCAAGCGTAACAAGTCATCCTGCAGGAGGGAGACATCACCAGGAGTAGTTATTGCTTTAAGAATCTTCATGTCATCAGCAAATAAAAGATAAATAGAATTCTTAAAACATGCGTCTATATCCTGGATAAATAAAATGAATAATAGAGGGCCTAATATAGAGCCCTGTGGAACTCCTGAAGGAATAGTAGACCAGCTAGAGGTAAACCCGTTAAGAACTACTGCTTGAGACCTATTAGAAATGTAAGAAGAGAACCATCTATACAAGTCGCCGTGTATTCCGGCAGATAGGAGTTTTTCCAAAAGAAGAACATGGTCGATGCGATCGAATGCTTTGCTATAATCAGTCATAATTACGTCAACGTCCCTATTATTAGACATGTTTTCAGTTATGTAGTCATTGGCTAGCAGTAGATTAGTTGTCGTTGATCTACCTCTCAAAAAACCATGTTGTTGAGAACTAAAGTAAGGTTTGAAAGCAGAATACAATTGCGTGTACACGGTTTTTTCCAAAATTTTCGAAAAAATGCATAATTTAGAAATGGGGCGGTAGTTAGTAATACATTCCCTAGGACCCCCTTTATGAATCGGGGATACAAACGCTCGCTTCCATATTTCAGGCATAACACCTTCTTTCAGCGAACGACGAAAAAGTATCGACAAAGGCAATGCAATACTATCAGCACAGCGAACAATAAATAGGGGAGCTAGGTCGTCTGGTCCAGCCGATTTCGTTAGGTCTATTTTTTTAAGTAAATTTAATACATCCTCCTCTTTGACTTCCACATGGTTTATGTCACCACTAGATGACGTTGTCGGATCTTCATGGTTAGTAACTGGATCACTCGGGGAATTCTGTAGAAACACCGAAGTGAAGTAAGAGGAGAATAGTTCACAAACATCTGGGCCATTTGATGCAGATACCGAACCGCAAAGCATTGTGGATGGGATAGAACTAGACTTATTACCTTTTATATATGACCAGAACGCTTTAGGATTGGCAATAATCGAGGATTCCGTTTTGTTTATGTATATTTTAAAGCACTCATTTTCCCGCCGTTTGGCTTGAGAGCGAAGATGGATAAACGTATGATAGTCTGATAGATTGCCATACGACTTGTACTTTCGAAAGTATTTGTATTTTTCTTTTAGTAGTTTGCGGAGAGGCAGATCATACCAAAGAGGAAATTTCTCCTTCGAGAGGCGTTTACATGGCACGTGTTTATCGCGAGCTGTGTAAATAGTAGTATAGAAAAATCTTACTGCCTCCTCTAAGGTTCCCTGAGTCAAGGACAAGTGCCAATCTGTATTATCGAGGTCCTTAATTATTTCGCCAAAGTTAGCTTTATAATAAAGATACTTCATTTGAACATTATCACATAGCGCAAGGTATTTAGCGAAGGAGGCTTGTATACAAAGAGATTTATGGTATGGATCTTCGGGAACAAGTGGATCAGTACAGGCTTCCACTGCAATCGGATCAGTACAGAGGGCCAGATCCAGAATCTTATTATCGGAGTTACGTACACCACTGAACTGTGAAAGATTACATAGGTTCAAGGTGTCAATAAAATTAAGCTGGCTGGGTCCAGAAAAGCAATGGGGTTCAAGTGCTAAACTTGAAAAATCTGCTGGCGCCAATCTATGTTACTCATGTTGCAGTCGCCTAGAATTATGAATTTGTCATGTGGATGACCCAAAACAATAGTTGTCAAATTATTTGAGAAATTATCTAACTGCTCGTTAAAGGAAAACCCTAAATTTTGATTACACAAGTAAATAACACATAGATTGATTTTGCAATTTGGCTCCGCATGAGTCGTGATAGTGACCCATAAATCTTCTGCTGATGATCATGCCAGTCCTTTTGTTCGATAGCAATAAGAGTGCGCCGGACTGCAATCAGAACTCCACCACCGTATTTCTGCTGTGTGCGGGCGTAATTTCGATCACGCCTGAACAGTATATACCTATCATCACAAAGCTCGCGATCAGATATCCCCTCCAATAGCCAAGTCTCAGTGATCACTACTATATCAAAGAAATTTAAGAGGAGATTTCGTAAGAACGTGTTAGTCTTTGTCCGCAGTCCCCTAGCATTCTGATAGTAGATATTAAGGTCCACCATATCGCAAACTACAGCTTAATTGATATGTAAGTATATTAGGGAAGTGCGTAGATATTAATAATACGATTGACGTAATCGAATTCGTAATAAGATAAGACCAACTGTATGGTGCTGATATAAATATTATTATAACAAAATTAGTGCAGATGCGATAGAGTGCGATATACCTCGATCCGGCTCCTGAGATGCTGCTGATGAAACTGATTACATTCAATTCTGTACTTAGGTTGAGTGCTGAGGTTATGCGACTGACAACAGGCTGAATGCTTACGGCTAGACAAGAGTAATGAAGTAATGAAGTGGTTAACAAAAAACAATATATTAAGATAAATTTTCCAACTGAGCTTCCGACCGTATCGATATAACTGGTGAAGTAGTGTTTTTTTTCATAAAAAAATTGCAGTGTTTCACCCAAGCATATTGGTATCCGAGTTGAGACTTGGTTAGTTTCATTTTGGAAAGTAACATTTTGTTGCGAACGGTGAGATGGTCGTTCACATATATTCTTCCACTGCCCTGAAGACCTATGTCTCGCGGGGTGAGCGATGCTTTGCGAGCGGCCGCAACGAAATCTTCCTTTGCATAGCGATTTATAAATCGGACCACGATCGCTTTTGGGGAATCTTGCTGACGCGTTGGGATCCTTGAAAAAAAATCCAATTGGTGCTTTTGTACTGCATAGTTGACTTTAGATCCAATTTTAGAAACAATATCGAATAGGTTCTCATTTGGTGATTGTGGAACTCCTTTTATTTCCAAATTATTCATCCGTTCGAACTGCTCTTTATCATCAAACCGCTTCTCAAGTTCAAGAACTTTAATACGCAAATCAGAGAAGGATTCTTGATTTTTTTCTAGAGTTGCCATCCGATCTTCAATTTGTTTAAATTTTATGCTGACGGCGCTAACAGTAGTGTGGATATTCTTTACGGAACTCTTCAACTCGTCCATATCAGACTTCAGAGACGAAATATCTTCGGCTAAGTTGATAAGGGGGGAGATCTTCAAGGATATTGCCCTTATCTCTTCCATTAGTCCCTCCAGAGTGATAGGGCTTCGAGAATCTTGCTGGGTTTGTGAAATCGATGGCTGCGTAGGTAGGACGCCTGTCTTGCATGAGATACAGCGCCATGTAGACTTCCGTTCGCCAAGTTTCCTATATCCAACCTCTGTGATCCCCGCACATGCGTAGTCGAATACCTTGCGACAGATACTACAATGAGCACCATCACGGATATCCGCGGAGCACTTAGCACAAATCATTATTTATTTAATTTAAAATAAAAAAATAGAAATTGTACAATTTGTGTGCGATATGGTTTGCAACACCGCTTCCGTAGTATATTCGTAAGTCACCGCGGTTTGCGTCTTGGGTTATTTATATAAAATCAATGTTTAAATTATAATTCTTTATTTTATTCCTTATGCTTTATTCCTTATGCTTAAATAGTTTTATATCTACATATAAACTGACGAATTCTAATATGCGATAATTAGCTTTAATTCCTAATTCATGCTGTTATTGTATATTCTGAATAAATAAACTGAATACTGAATACTGAATACTGAATTGAGAATATGGCTAGGTGTAAACATTTGATTAAGGTGTCTATAAAAATCTCTCGGTCTGTGGATGTGTCATCAAAAGAGAAAAATAGAAAAATATAGTGTCATTTGCAGGATATCCGCGCGGGGGCGGGGGGGACCTTGGGGGGGGGGGGCGGATAGTAGGGAGGGAAGGTGAAGGGTGGGCTGGAGAAGGGGGTAGTTGTGGGGGATGAGAGAGGTGAGTTGGGCGGGGGTAGGGAGAGGGGGGTTAGAACGTAAAGGAGGGAGGGGGGAGGGGTTAGGGGGTTTGACTATATCAATCATTTCACCGGCATCCAGCGTATAGTTGCTAAAATAATCTGAATTGGCGTGAAACTTTTTGTTTTCTTTCTGTCACACGTAATATAACGTACGCGTCGCTCTTTAATTGCTGCTGAAATTTGTCAAGAATGCGATACAAAATACAAAATAAACCGCATTAGGAAGAAAAGCTTAAAAAAAGAGCAAACTTTACAGTTGGCAGATATTGCATAGATCAGATCATAGAAATAGTTTCGGCAGCGGAACTGGTAGTGGAAAAGTAACGACTTTAATCTCTCTTCTTTGATTTGTGAAGCTTTCGATAGACATAAATAAATATAGAGATGATATTTGGTCTATTTAAATAATCGTCTGCTCCACCCGGAGTTAAAAAGGGATACCTCCTATCACCTATGTGCGATGTAGTTTAGATAAATAGCGCCGTAACTTTAAAGACGGTAATGGCGGTTATTCGGCCATGAATTTAAGGTAAATGTGCTACGCATAAAATAAAAACTTCAGCTATTCAAATAACGTACGGCAAGCGTCATACATTTTCATGATTATAAAGCACGTTAATGGGTGTACAAATGAAGGTCCATAACGGCGAGCTTTTTAAAGGCGAAGCTCGCGCAGCGATAGGCAGAAAAAGGTGAGAGCGGCGTCGAGTACCTACATCACATTGGCGGCTTTGCTTTTTCTCATTCGGATTTTCCTTCTCTGCTACAATTAGATGTGTAAAGCTAGACTGCGGTACGACTACGACGCGGACGGTAATACGGTTCGTTCACACCATACTATACACGTTCTTATGGTACCCTTCACCCGCGACGGTGACGATTAAATTCTGGCATCGACATGCCCCTACTTTTCATGCAGCCATACTTAGTATGTCTGCCCAGGCGTTATAAAAGACCATGCAACGTATATAATAATTAAAAACTAATAAATAAATAATTAAATTCTTCTTCAACTCAACTGCCTCTCCATTACTGGAGGTTGGCCGTTAGCTCTGAGTACTTTTGTCGGTCTTGCGCCATCCGGAAAAGCTGTTCCGTACTCGTGATCCCTGTCCAGTTTTCCACCCGGGCATTCTTAGCACCGCTGACTCATTAAGGGCCGCTGGGCACTCGGGGCCATGGCTATTTTTGACTTGTCCATCGCTAACTACTAGGGATATATAGTGCAGTGGTCTCCCGTTGCCTTCTGCACCAGACATTTTAGGTCTATTTAGGACCTTAGGCCGCTGAGACCTCTTCAACCGGTCGCCCAGTTAGGGATGGTTATATAATATAATACTTTTGATTTCCATTATAATTAGATCGACATGCAAACGGCGATCGAATACATGAGGTTGACACGGATACAGGACGCATCCTGTGTCAACCGCAGGGTAATCTAGACTGCATAATTGCGCTTTATTCAATACATTTAATAATTATAGTTACTATTTATTTATAATTGTAATGAATATAATTGTAATAATTCTATGAATTTATAATTGTAATTTCAAGTTCACAGTTCACAGACCACCTACAAATTATTGATTGGTCGTGTTCTATGTTTTATTATTCGTAAACATGCTCTCGTAAGTCCAAATTAATAAATCAAGAAAGTTAGATTAATTTTGTCTCTACTGATCTTTGGGATTCGATCAGGTGCCAACATCCCGTGCATTTTCCTTGTCAAATAAGGATGATGGTTGTTTTGTTTGAGAACTCTGGGTATCGAAGATTTTGTAACGTTGAAACCCATGAGGATTTTCGGGTGCTCATTGCTGGATGCTCACGAAAATGGCGCGAAACGTGGTCAACGTGGCGATATATGTATTTCGATTTCTCGTGTAGTCGGCATAACAAGTTTGTCGATCACACGCTAGAAGATGGGGATTTTTCGTCCTGCCCTCCGCCCGATATCGTTATCCATAAAACTTTAACGGTACAAACGCAACGCGGCAAGGCATTTCCATTGCACTCTCCATTAATATATCACCATATTCGCGAATATTAAAAGAGGCTTTTTTGTGAACCTGAGCGACCTTGACCTAAGCGGCTCAACCACGAACTCGCCGCACGGAAGGTCACCCCGAATAAACCAAGAAGCCATAATCAAATAAATTGATAAATTCAAATATTTCAAATACTTTTTAAAATATTAGAATACTTATTGCCGAATGGCAACATTTTGCAACTAACCTAATTATACAGTGCAGTGGTACACGCGCGTGTTGTGGAATTAACAATTATTAAAATGCTATTGATGTATAAAAGAATAACGTTGTCTATGTACAATACAATCGAATATATTTAAAACTATGAATGTCCGAGAAGGCAAAATTGAGAGAGAACGGAGAGAAGGAAAGGGAAGAGCTGATTACTTCTTAGAAAAATAGTATTTCTTGAGGTGAGTCTTAAATGATTCTAAAGAAAGCGAGTCTCGTATGAGATACTTCCAGAATCTTACACAATGAACACCGAAAGAAAAGGAGTAGATGTCAAGAAAAGGAGTAGACGTATCAGTATAATGACAAGGAATTTTGGGTAAATTATCAGAGGCTGACCGAAGCACGAGACTGTGGGAGTTTAATGGTTCGAAAATCTTGTGGAGATTTGGTAGGGTCAATCGGGTGATAACAGGATAGAAAAGAGCAAGTATATGAATAATCCTTTTTTGTTGTTTGTACACTAAAAGAGAAATGTTGTTATGTGAGGCAATGGTACTCCGTTGTCTCATAAAACAGCCGGTAAAGTGTGAGTCTAACTCGCACGCCAACGGTTCCGTACCCTATTAAGAAAGGGGTTCATTCTTGCCGAAACCTTAGCATGAAACATTTTTACACAAACTATAAGAAAAAGGAGAGATTCAACAGTCAATTGATAATCTCCACATTTTGAAAGTTTGTAATGTTAATAAGCATATGCTTATAATGTTAATAAGCATATGCTTATAATGTTAATAAAGTTTGTCAAGTAATGTTAATAAAATATACTCATATGAGTATATTTTTTTTGTACAGAATATTTAATTGATACGATGTGAATATTGTATGACCACAAATATTTAAGATCGTTCGATTTATCATTATAGGACGGGAGTGCAATAGATTGGATGGGTGAAAGGGCTACGATTGGTAAGAGAGTAAACGTTTCTTAGAGCTAAAAACGGACCGCCTGGTTGAGAGATAGTTTATAATCGAACTGTATAGATAGAGAAAGAGGAATTAATTCAATAAAGCATTATAACTTTGCATTCAAATTTTAACGATAACCACAAAATTAAAATTGATGAAACAAATAGCAAGGAATCCAAATTATGCCGTCCCTCAGAAACTCTTACCGCGCTGTGTTTGTTAAAGACAATTATTTTTTTAACATAGTTCATATTTAGATTTTCATTTATATGTTTATGATTTCATCTTTTAAAAGAATGAAGCAGTTCTGCTTCAACTAAACACTATTTCCACACTATCTTCAGATATGTTGTTTTCATCGGTATGCCTGTTCATGTCATATAATATATAGCATGTTCAATAATAATTTCATCCTATATGAACCCTTTAAGTTATTTTTAAGCTATTGCATAGCTTTTATCGCGGGCCTAGGCCAGCGCGGCGACCGAATGAAGAAATTTCTTAACGAAAATGAATGATTTTAAACTGATAATTACGTCTAAACGAGTACTGCTTACGATTTGAAAAAAATATATGTTAAACAAGAACATTTTCCTAATATTCTTAGCTTTGAATATTTTAGATTTTATTTATATTACATAGTGTAATTAATTTGTGAAATTAGGTCTAACCGAACACAAAAACGACTACTACCCAAATTCTTGCTGGCGTATTATTATGAAACCTGCACCATTTTAAAGATAATTTAATTATCTATCTTTTTATCTACGCATTTTTTTGAATAATTCGTTTTTTTTTGCTTTATCGAATAAAAAATTCGTGCGCGGCGCTCTATCGGAAGACGTTTAAATTATTCCGAATCATTTGCTTCCGCAGATGATTCAGAATAATTTCAACGTTTTCCGATAGAGCGCAGTTATCTGATATCAGAAAAAATAAAATAAATAAAATAAATAAATAATTATAATTGCATAAGTTGTTAAAATGCTATGCAATAGCTTTACCGCGGCAGTCCCCGAGTGCCACACGTATTTTTTTGTTTGTTGTATTCAGTATTCATTATTCAATTTATTCATTCAGAATATACGATAAAAGAATGAATAATCGATTAAAGCTAGTTATCGCATATTAGAATTCGTCAGTTGCTAGGAACATATTGATATAGATATACATAAAACTAATCAATCAGAAATATTCATTTGAAAGTAGCGTTGACTTAAGTCAACTTTACACGGCAGACAAATGAAAAAGAACAGAACTGATAAATGAAAAAGAACAGAACTGATTTCATGTACATGAGTATAAATATAAAATAAATAATTATCATAAAAATATTAATACTCATTTTAGGCACTCGCCACAAAACTAATCACACAAGAGAAAGTATCAAAACAACTTTGGAAAACAAATTACGTATTCACATAGATGGTCAGGCATGTTAGAATATAATAGAATAGAATAGATCTTTATTGCATAACTGTATGGTAAGGAGGTTTTTGTACAAAATGGTTCTACACAGTTTGCCCACAGGGCGTACAATTTCGATTTCATGTTTATAACCGCAGGTTATAAGCACAGAACACTCGTGCTTGTTACTCATATGTTTATTTATTTTTTTTGTACAGAAGATTTGATTGATACGATATTAATATTGTATGACTACAAAGATTTAAGATCGTGCGATCCATCGTAAATGTTGTCAGACGTGAACTTATGTATCATCATAAGGTCGGACAAATTACTGAAAAACACATTCAGTTGCACTTTGTTGAAACCCATGATTCTGGCAAGACTTGTTTGCTGAGGAGTTCTCAGACACAGATGATATTTCTTCATAAAGTTCAATGCCCAATCTTTTCCTGCTGTCTTAGAATCCTTGTTAAATTTATGGTCGATGCCGTTTGATTCGGCGTACTCAAAGGCTAGTCGTCTTAAATCTTTGAATGTAAGACCATAGAAAGAAGTGTCCATGTCTTTACAATGACCAGCTAATTCAACTTCTTGTTGTTTTGTAAAGGTTGCAGTGAATCGTCCGAGTTTTTCAACGCCAAATCCTTTTTTTAATCTTTGTCGAAGAGCAGACTCTGTAATACCCAAATCTTTGGCGATGCCGCGATTTGAATCTCCCCTTTTTAGTCTCTTTCGAGCTATTTCCAACATCTCTGGAGTACATATTTTTCTCTCGGTCTTCCTTTGGTATTTCCTGAAACAAAATCGATAATCTAATTTAGTAAAATAATCCTGTAATTGAATTTATTGTAATTAAGGCATTATGTTTAAGGACTTATATCTGTTCTAATGCACAAACAAATAAATGAAAAAGAAATCCCAGTTGGGGTAAAAGTGCGCGCGCACTTTTGCCCCACCGTACTTTGCGCACATTTGCCCCATTAATACAAAATCTTTATCACCATCAAATGCTGCTATCTATCGGAAATATTTCTAAATGCCTTGTATGACATAACGCATAACATAAACATGTTTATTGAATTGTCCAAACAATTATTCACTTTGGTTTATATTTATTCACAATATACTATTTGCAAACAATCAAAATAATACATCAGAACAATAAAAAAAGAAGTTTACCTCATGGTTTCGACGTTGTTCACGCAAGCCGGCTATCACTGCACATAACAACAATCCGCCATGACACCTTCTAAATGAAATTAGCGTTGCCAACCCATGGTTCACCGAAACGGAAATACTGGCACTGCGCACTTTTAGACGCCGCGCACTTTTACCCCACTCTACTCTACTTCAATATGGAAATGGTTATAATCGTCTCAAGGAGGCTCAAAATAGATATTTCCGTATTCACCTCGAAAAAAAAATACGGGTTCAGAATACTTTCCCTCATCAACGTTCTGTGGGCCAGAAAACAAACATATAAAGATAGACTGATATCAATATATATTTACACACATTTTTGGTCTCTTGGATGTGTTGTACAACAGTATACAGGGTGCTACCGCAAATATTACCTTAATGATTCGTGACATTAAATAATCAAGGAATATTTTTAATATGAGCTAATTTTTATTAAAAAAATAATGATTTTAGATATAAGAATAATTTCAAATACTATAGTTAATTCTGCATAAAATCTAAGTTCAAAATCATCCACAATGTTTTTACTTAAAGCCTTAGTAACAGAGAAAAACTAAATATGCGTAAGTTGAAAATAATAGTTTTCCTCGATAAAAAAGGCATTAAAAAAGTGGTATTTTATTTTCAACTTAATTTTCATTTAAAATAATTGCTTGTCGTTAAAATCTACAAATTTCTAATCTAGAAAAAAGTTGTTTTCATTTAATTTTTTTCTTTAATTTACCTAAGGAAACTTTTCCCAAAGTTAAGGTAGTCTTGTCAAAATCACGATTTAAATATAATCTAATTCATAGATTATATTTAAATAATTTTGAAAAATACACACACAAAAAACTTAAAATATAAAACTGGGGCAATCACCGTAGATATAAATGTTCGGCAAGTATGAATATATGAAATATAACGATTGAATATGTACTATATTAAGTCGCAGAGGAATGATAAAAAATGGGATTCGTTCAATTCAAATCTATAAGGGATTCGATCTCTAAGGAAATCTCTAAGGAATTTGACCTGTAAGGGAATGATGATGTGGTGATCAAATCTCTAAGGTATTTGATCAAATCCCTAAGAGATAAATGTGATAGATGTATGTATATGTCGCAAGGAAATAATAAAAACAGGTATTTGCATACATCTATCGCACACGATTCCTACTTTCTTGACGGCCCGGCGGGCTCTTCACTGAACTAGCCGTGCCTGTATCGAGCTCTTGGACTAAGGCCATACAACTTCACTGCTTATTTATATGCTGTCCATTATTTATTGTTATTACTATGTAATAAATTATGTAATAACTGTTATTACTATAGTAAGCATAATCCGGCAAGAACTAGGCACTCATGCTGAAGGGGTGCGTTTAGCGTAACCCTATGATTTGCTTGAATGCAGCATCTATCTCTTTCTCTGCAAACGTCCGATATCTAGGCGTGCTTCTCGAGGACTTCGACACTTACCCGCCTGGTAGATTGGTCTCGGAGAAGGTACGAAATCTTTTTTTATCCTTACGAGGGGAGTCGCGAGTAAGCCAAGTAAGTCGCACCGTCTCATCGTAACGCTTTCACACTCCAGATCTCTTACACATCTCGCGCATGCACGGCGAAGTAAGTCACGCAGGCAGAAATAGTGACGCTGCTGCGAAGCCAACAATTTCTTTCTACCCCAGTAAGTACAGTTTCTTCATACACTTGGATGCGTCATTGCGTCTAACATTCTCAGTAATGTAATTAATTATGGAAAACTGACTATCGTGCTGACAATATAAATAATCTAGGAGTTGCCCGCGACTTCGCTTCGCGTAAAGTTTCAAATCGAGGTGCTAATTTGAAAAGGGTGACGTTGTTTAGACGCTATCTTTAGATATACTGTAAAAAAACTTTGCCTCCCGTTCTTGTTCTTCGCCCCCTCCGCCTTCCGCTGAATTCTGATCTTGTTGGGATAAACGCCGCTGCGCAGCCCCCGCTAGCTATTTCGAGGTGCTTGCCCGCGTTACTTATTTCATGATATCTCTAAAACTATTCCTCCTAAAATCTTACAGTACATGGCTAATTTTATATTCATTTAACTTCCGTGATGATGGATTAATTTATTTTAATAAGGATTCATATTTTATTGCTAATGTCTTCAACAAACTTCAACTACTTTCTTTCCTTATTTTTTTGAGTCATAAAAGCAGTATTTTTTAGCATAAATATAAAAGTTGGATATATCCTGTTACTGATTTTTCTATAGATCTCTGCTGACCGATAAAGCTACTCACCAACTTATTTTTCTCCGACTTGATTGACAAATATCGTGATTTCTTATTGAAAACCAATATTTATTGCAATAAAATATAACCTATAGCACTCGTCGATGATGGAGCTTTTTATTAGTGAAAGAATTTAAAAAATCGTATGAGTAGTTTCGGAGATTACACCTTACATACAAACTTCTTCTTCGTCTCGAAGTGCCTTTCCATTACTGGAGGTTGGCCGTTAGCTCTGAATACTTTTGACGGTGTGCGCCATCCGGAATAGCTGTTCCGTACTGGTTATCCCGGTCCCAGCTGATATCTGTCATGCCGCAGCAAGACTAGTGCCCCAGATATTCAATCTTGCGCTTTTTGACGGTGTGCAAAAATTTTCGGGTCGTACCAGCACGCTGACGAACTTTTTCGTTGCTAACTTAATGGGTCCAGCTTATACGGAGCATTCGACGGTAGCACCACATCTCAAAAGATTGTAGCAACCGACTGGTGTCTTCTTTTATGGTCCACGTTTCGCTGCCGTACATAACAACTGGCCAGATGTAGCAATGCAGGATCCGAGTTCTAATTTATTTTCCGGCAACACAAGACTTTTCCCATTTTATTGAATGATACACGTGCGATTTCTATCCGGGTCTTAATTTCGTGTTCGGAGTCCCATATTTCATTCACCCATGTACCGAGATATTTGTACTGCCGAACGCGCTCAAGAACTTTACCTGCCACCGATATAGAAGGTTGTAAATCAGGATCCCTGGTAATAACCATGACTTTGGTCTTTGAAATATTGATTGACAAGCCAGCTTTTTCACTGCACTTATTAACTTTGTCAACCAACCTTTGTAGGTCTTCCTGAGTAGAGGCAATAAGAAATGTCATTGGCGTAGCGCAAATTATTGCTACGTTTTACATTCGTTTTCGCCCCCACATTCACCATTATCCGAATCTGTCATATATTGGATGTTTGACTATGCTATGGAATATTATTTTGTTGATTTGTTTATCTCCATCTGATATGCGCAGGGACGTTCGTATAAAAACAGAGGCTTTGGTAAAGAAAAATAAAAATAAAATGTTTTCGAGCGTATTGCAATATCTTGGCTACATAAGGAGCAACGGTGGAACACTTTTCTGTCAAATTTAAATCCACTAGAGATGTTAACTACAACGGGCGAACCCGTGACCTCAGGAAGTTTTAACGAAATATGATCGTTCTACCTCCCGTGAAATTAGCGCGAAGACTTAGGACCAAACAGTCCATCGCCAAACTCCGCCACATGCCCGTAAGAGGCCATCACCTTATCCGCGAGATAACGATGTATGTTACCCAGCGGCCTTATACTCACGCCCTTACTTCCAGTTGCGACCAGATTACTCCGGTATCTCGACTGGTTACGAGTTCGGGGTCGCTTACGAAGCGGTAAAACGGTGTAAACCAAATCTATCGCGGACCACAGCATCCTTTGCCCGGCTGTTCACCCGGAATCGGGTAGCCGATGGTCGTTTAAAGAGCAGTCACGGTCACCATACACCCAGCTCTATAGGAAACAGTACTGCTTCCAGACTCCCATGACTGTTAGTTAGAATGCACAATCGATTGGATTACGCCGCACGATGCGCAGACCGTCCAGGAGCGCCGGAAGAGTGACTCCTAGGGGAAACTAGCCCTAAGGCCAGAGTCCTAACCGGGCTCGCCCTTCATGCGTGCAGGCCGCCGGATTGGTTTTGACCCGTGAGTGTGACCCATCATGAACAAATGAGACTTCGTGGCCAACTCAGAAAGGGCCCAAAATCAAATTTAAATCTACTGTCCAGTAGTTAGCGAACTGTTCTTGTGAACTCCGTATCGAGACTAAAAAGATGTGGCATGACAGGTGCGATGACGGTCGCACCGGCCGTTTAACTACTGCTTTGCACCGGTCTTTAAAGTACAACTACAGTTTCGATACAGTAGTCGAAGACATGATGCGAAACACAGCTGGTCGGAGGACATGGCATTTTCAGCAGTACGAAGATTATTAACCTGGTCTGACCGGTGACCCTTACTGCGTCTGTATTCTTTTCTTCAAGTGCCCTCTCCGCTGCGAAGGTCAGTAACCATCCTGGCTATTCATAGACTGTCGCTCGGATCCACCTCGGATCATAGACGTTAACTGGCAAGTCAGGATATACGTCTTGATCCTTGAAGTCGTCTACTTCGGATTTTGCTTTGAATATGGGCTGTAGTAGGCCACGCTCTCGCTGACGTGTCCAAATTACTCGATATTTCGGGTCTTTATAATATTCAATAGCACTGGTTTCGTTTGAAGTCTCGCAAGCATATGAGTAGTATCGTTTCGGACTCAAACGTATACAAAGGTTCTGTTCTAGGTCCTGTGCTATTTAATATTTACGACAAAGATCTTGAATTTTGCTTCGACACGTTCAAGTTTGTTGTCTCCGCTATAAGTAGTAGAGCTGATTGAGTCAGCATTCAAAATAATTTAAATCTTCATCCACCGTACTGCCAAAAAACGTTGTAATGTTGAATGAAAATGTAGCGTTGCATTTTCGCCGGAAACGTTCATATAATCAACTTCGAGTATGTCATTGTCTTAGAAAGTGACACTATTCCAAAAATGTCTCTTGCAGACGATCTCGGACTCTAACTTGATACTAAAATGACACTTGACAGCCGTATAGACTGTATAGTGACAGAAACAAATGTTGCACTTCCTTTTTAGGATTTGCAAGCCATCCAATGACGTACTAATTCTTAAAACTTTGTATTATTATCATATACCAGAATTTTACAATTTTATTTAGTCAGGCGACTAAATACAACTGCCACATCCATAGGTATGTAGGTACAGTGTATACATTGATAAGATCGACGGCATCCAAAAATGTTTTATGTGCTATCTGAACAGGCAGCCGGACATGTGAATTGCGATATACCAGGATCGAGCGAATTTATGCAAGATAGAGCTACGATATTCTACAAGACCTAACTTAAATCAATCCTGGCACTTGGGCGGCAGTAGTACACATATCCTAATGCACATATCGGCTGTGTTAATATTTTATATCAATAAATGTAAATGAATATAAATTTGAAATTATTATCAGTAAAAAATATATGATTTGTAAAGGGCTCCTTAGACGGTCAAAATTGCTTGTCAAGCATGTTATATTTTCTTTCTTGACGAGCAAATTTGACAGCCTAGAACTAATCTCGATGGTTTGACAAGCAAAATACGTGCTGTGGTCAATGCTTGATAAAAAATTATATTTTTGCAATGCTTGTTGACATGCAAGGTCGTTGACTTCTAGAGAAATGCTTGTCAAGCAACTCACATCCAGTGGTCATATCTATTAAGTTTGTAAAAAGCATTAGCTGAGGTTTGTAAGAAGCATTAGCTTAGGTTTGTAAGAAAACTTTCATTCCTCTCTGCCTTATAAAATTCACAATACGCGTAGCTTACTGTAGCGTCTCACAATAGAACGATTAAATAAATATACGTTAAAAGTTTTCCGTCAGCACCACTGTGTCAGCTTTAACTTGCCGCTGCATCGTTGCGACCCGGCGGCGGCGCGGCTTAGTTCTACAAAGTCCAACCCCTTCCAGCACCTTTTATAGCGGATTAAATGTGCTTAGCCAGGTATGTCTGAATGAAATATCAAAGTCCCGTGCGACGCATGGTGACGTCACAGCTACAGTCTTTCTAAAGGGCTCTCTAGACGGTCAAAATTCATGTGCTTGTCAAGCACATGAATTTTCGTTCTTGACAAACAATTTTAACCGTCTAGGACTAAACTGGATGGCCTGCCAAGCAAACTACGTGCTGTGGACAATGCTTGATCAACATTTAGATTTTTGGAATGCTTGTCAAGCCTTGATTGGCTGTCTAGAGAAATGCTTGCCAAGCAACTCACATTCAGTGGTTGCTTTCGACCTTCGAACTTGCTCGAAGCTTGCTGGAAACTTCCGATTTTTATTGATATGTATTGATCGGTAAATTTGCTTTGCTCGAAACTTTCGAAGTTTATTGATCGGTATTTCTACTGATATCCCCCATATCAGTCTGTCCTACTAAAATACCGATATTTAACGATTTTCCACGATTTCATAAAATATAACGAATTTTAAGATTAAAAACACTCAGGTTTAATATTTCAATTCTTCTTGCCCGTCTAGTCAAACATTCTTTTATAATGTCGTATAGTACCATCCCCGTAACATTTAGGTGTCTTTAGGCTCTTCTGTTATAGTAATTGAAAGCTAACTCCTCCTTTTCATCTCTAAACCTAAAACCTAAATTATATTGTCCTATAACAATTATTGACATATGTTAATTACCATTTTTGTCTACCGTTTATCTAAATATTGCTTATATCTAACGACTATAATAGCATTATATTATTTTTCTACCAAACTAACACTGCTATATAGGAAATTGTAATTACGTCTAATTAACGTTTTTCTGGTATAAAACTGCAAAATATGGCATTTTTGTCCATATTTGGCAGATAAACGGTAGACATAAATGGTAATAATTCTCTGTCAATAATTGTTACGGAACAATATTATTTAGGGTTTAGGTTGCCTGTACCACACTGCCAGTGCCTCTTGTTGGCAGGGAGATTTTTTTCGCGAATATGATGTAGGGAATGTAGCTTTCAAGGCTTTTCCTAGAAGAGCCTATCAGCGCAAAGGCCCCTATAGGTTACGATAGTAGGTATTGGTCCACGGCAGTCATGTCGTGAACACTTCCAAAAACTAGGGATATTGACCGTATATGCGATTTTTGCTCAAGAAGCTCTTTGCGAATTCTATTGCAATAAGAGCTCGGCCATATCCCACGAGGAAGTACATCGGCATGACACCAGGAATAAAACCCTGTATCTCCAACCGTTCGTAGCACGTACTGCCAAGTTCCAGGCGACTAGTCGATACTTAGGCCTCAAACTTTTCAATAAATTGCCCGAAAGATTAAAAGAAATTAAAAACATCGATATTTTCAAGAGATCCATCCGAGTCTATCTGCTTAAAATCAACATGTATGCCCATAACGACTTCTCAAAATATTTTGAAAATACATAGCATCGTATCTACCCATTTAATCTAATACATATTATTTACCGTTAATTGTTTTGTTGTAAACTGTTATCATATAGTCTATGTTTTCGTAAATTGGTAAGTTTAAAACTATATATTGTATATCATCTCTTGTCTAAATTGAGTAACTAATTTAAGATTAATTACTGTCATTCCTACACAATTGTATGGTTGTATTGGAAATAAATACCTTTTACTTTACTTTACTTTACGGGAAAGAAACGACACGATATTATAAAAGAATTTTCGAATAGACATGGCGGAATAGTAGAAATTTAAAACCTGAATGTTTTCAATCTTAAAATATCTTTAATCTAACCCTAAATTCTTTGTATTCTCAGAAATCGTGAAAGAATCGTTACATTTCGGTATTTCGGTAGGCCATATCCCATATCAATAGAAATGCGAAAAAATCTGAATTTTAGAGACTACTGGATGACAGTTGTTTGGCAAGCATTTCTTTGGACGGTCAATCAAGGCTTTGGAAGCATTGCACAAATATACATTTCCTCAAACATTTTCAAAAGCACGTAATTTGCTTGTCAAACCACCAAGCTTAGTTCTAAACCATCAAAATTGCTTGATAAGCACGTAAAATTCACGTGTTTGACAAGTAATTTTGACCGTCAAGGGGAACCTTAAAACCCCGCAGCAGGCATTTCAGTACGTACACTACCAACCCATAAAATTGAATGTATAAATAAAAAAAAAAGGTTAGGTTTTCACATGCGAGCCTCCCTACATATCGTACCTACATTATTAAGATATAGACGTATCGACTACTTCGTTTATATTGTTTTATATCTACCAGAATTATTATAGACAAGTATACGAGGACGAGCGTACACCGCGCGGGTACTAGCATACATCCATAAGGGATGTTATTGGGATTAGTTAATCTTATCATTAATATCGATTTTATTATTTTCCTCTCCATTTCCCTAATAGTGTCTGTTGCTCGATTGTCTGTGTCTGTGCTGTTGCTAAACCTCCTCCCAGGGTGCTCTCATTTCCGCTCCTCAACCTAAACTTCCTATAGAGGGTATCTACCACGACTGCGCTGAGGTCCCTCTCAGGTTGAGACGCTATCCCCAGTGCCGGCTTGGCGACTAGCCAGGCTTGCGTTTTGCATGTGTCTCCCTTGTATCTTCAAGGTCGGAAAATCTGCTGGGGCCCAAATTTTATAATATCAGACCCAACAATTTTCAACTTTTATGATTTTCCGGCCGTATAGAGCCCTAACCTATATCTTCTTAAATTTCGAATAATTAGAGAACATGGCAAAATTTGGCAATACCTTAAAGTAAGCATACCAGTGAATATAAAGGACGAGGAAAAGAGGGGAGGGGTGATAGAAGGCATATTTTTTCTCTTATGTTGATTGATATATCTTAAACGAAAAATAAAAATCGACAGTATGTTGATAAAGACAAACGAAACAACAGTACTACATGTGTACTCACGTGTACCACAACTCAAGTTTGAGAAGCCGCAGTGCAAAGGGAGCAAGATGCACAACCCGAGTTGTGAGTATAAAAAATGAGCTCGCTAGAAATGTTACTCTTCTTCTCCTATACCATTTTTGTCAATATTACTCATCAATTTTGCTGTGCTACTTTATTGAATATTCCCAAAATGTGTATAAATCACGCCTGTAATCTCTTGTTGTGTTTTTTAAAAGGCAGTGGCGAATATTACTATAGTACGGCCAAAATGAACGTGCCCTTGGAGTCATAAATCATTAGGCCGGACCTCTCGCTCACACTCGCTGTCTTTCGCTCGCACTATGGGGATGCGTATTTTAAAAATAATAATAGCAGTATCGATGGGTTATCGATGTATCGATGGAATATCGATGGATTATAATGGATCGATGGCTGGATCGATATAGATGCCAAGATATTATAGATTGTGATGAAAATTTTTGATGGATTTATTTGTAATAATTGGTTTAGTTAGTTACTAATTTATTAAGACAAATTTTCGTAAATACAAACTAACGTATACATGCAACAATAAAGTGAAATAAAAGTTTAAAAAATATATACATTAACCTAAATCTTATCTTAAAATGTAACATGAAACTAAGTACTAAATATTACAAATTACATTTTAACAAAAAATACAATTATAGGTTGGTCAGGCTAAACAAATATATATAAGCTATAATCTACTCGTCATCTGAACTGCTGTCGCTGCTATCTTGTAGATTTATAACCAAACGGTGCAGGTCTTTGTAAATATATTTTTCAAAATCAGCTGTTTGCAGATCTTCCGCGTGTTTAACACACTTGGCCCAATTTTCCTGTGTAACATTTTCGACGGCTTCGTGAAACAATTTCTCGACATAATCTGCTAAATTAAACGTATTGTTCTTCGAAGCGACTTCTCCTTTAACCTGAGCCCAGATTAGCTCAATAGGATTATATTGACAGTGGTATGGTGGTAAGCGTATCAATTCGTGTCCTAATTCGTTTGCCAATTGATCTAAAGCATACACTTTCGAAGGATTACTTGCTTTCACCTTTCCACTCTACAATCTCGACTTTTAAAAAGCGTTCGAACCACTCCATATATGCGTCACCATTCATTTCTGTATGATAGTCTAAGTTCTTAGATTTCACCGCTCTAAACAACAATTTAGCCTCTGGAACAAAACCAGTCCTTGCAGACCCAGCATGACAAAGAATAAGCCTAGATCCTTTTCCGGTTTTCTGGTTCCTGAATCCGCCTTCATCGTTTTTGTCGTGCCACATACGTCTTCTTGAATGATTCTGGTTAACCCAGGTCTCATCGAGGTAAAATCGGGATCGAGAATCATTGGTGGTAATTAAGTTGTGCATTTTTCTTAAAAACTCCATTCTGGCACACAATGTCACCCTTTCCATTAAATATTTCCGTCCGTCGTCTCCATTTCGATATTAAACCTATACTCTGCAAAATGGTTTTCATTGAACTTTTCCCGCATTTTAATCCAGGTATGGCATCCTTAAATTTGTTGAGTATATTGTCCACTGTAGGATACATAATATGATGTGATGATACGTCTCAGCTTATCGATGTCGAAGTTATCTAAATTGGTTACAGTTGCCGGCTTCTTAAACGTCTCTCTTGGTGTAGTAGGAAGCCCTGATTGTAAAACTTCTTATTTTATTTTTTTGACAGTCCGCAAAGATACTCCACAAATTGACGCCGTCATTTCTTGAGGTTTATTAAGATTGATGACAGAAATTTTTGCATAGTCTCTTTTAAGTTCGTCAAAAAATGTCAAAACGTTATGGATAAGACACCGAGTTTGTTAGTAATTCCACGTTACAAAATAATGTCTCCATTGAGGGTTGTAAATCCTCCTTAGGTGCACTGTTAGAAATTATACTGCACCACACTGCTCGACAGACATACTCTAACTGACTGCCGGCAAACTACAATTGATTACAGAGCTACATTTAATTAGGTGACAATGACACAAATGCTTGAATTTGGTCGTTAAATATTTTGCAATCGCTACTTTTATCTATCAGAATATTTCAATCCATCAGTTATGTATTTCGCAAGACTGTAATGTTTTGGCTTAGTCATTATTGATTTTTCTTGAATTCCCTTTATTCCCTGAAAGCTTATTATAATGATAGTGATTAAAGCGACACGAAGAATTTCACTTTTAATGCCATTTAAAATAACAAATCAAGATACTCCACATTTAAAAAAAAATAGGTAAAAAAAACGATTTCTATAAAAAAACCGATGTATTTTTGTACGACATTCTAAATCATAAATATTTTTCATTTTGTTCGGGAACATTATAGGGAATTCAATAATGTAAGAAGTATAAATGTAAGCAATGATACAATGTCTACGCAACTACATATAAGTTTTTAAGAGAATAAATTATTGTATTTGATTTGAGTAAATTATCGATAAGCAACGTCGACTTGTTGGAATCCTTACGCGCGTCGTCCGGCCTAATGCTTTAT
This sequence comes from Micropterix aruncella, assembly GCA_944548615.1. NCBI lineage: Eukaryota > Metazoa > Arthropoda > Insecta > Lepidoptera > Micropterigidae > Micropterix > Micropterix aruncella. The sequence continues at coordinate 13,080,228 of OX155980.1, forward strand.
GACTCCAGGTGCACGTTCATATTGGCCCTACCATCAATACAACCCAATTTTAATCCTTCTCGATGATTTCTTTATCGTTTTTTTTGCTCCAATTTTCTTTGAGAGATTTATTCGTCGTCTTGAATATAGGAACTTCACTCAGTTGATCAGTAAATAATTATTTTGGTTGTCTTTGGGGATAAAACGATTTCTTTGATTGACGTTTAGTTTCTTTGTGTTTTGTTCAGTTTTTATTCTCTCGGCATCATTTTTGTCCAAATATTTTAACTCCTAATATGCATATGCATAAGCATAAGCAAGAAAGCGCTAACTCCGAACGAGCACTCGACTGGGTATGTATCATCCTAATAGTTGAATAAAAATAATTAGAATTAATTCCTGTTTGTATTAATTCCACTTCGGTTACCGTTTATTAAATGACATGAATCGTTCTTTTCAAAATATATTTTTTTTCATAATTTTTTATTCCGTTTTTAAACTAAAGGAGTATATATCTATTATTGAAAACTAGTTTTCTATTATCGTTCTCCATTATTGAAAGTTAGCACAGTATTTCGATCTTGCACCATCGGTAGTATTATTTCCATTTATAGAAGCCTATTTCGCTTTGTTCGTTTTGTTCCAGTTTTCAAATGAGCGTTCAGGCGTTTCGCCCCGTAGCGTTTCAGAGCTATCAGCATCGACTGAATGCAGCTTTTGCTAGCTCATTTATATGGGTAATGCAAAAATATATACGCATAGCAGATATCCATTTAATCGATATAACAACTCCAGCGTTGTTAGGGACCACAAAAAATCGGGCCATACATTAATTTTTAAATTTTTAAACTACATCCATTATCTTCCAGTGATTCACACTTATATCAAAATGCATAATTTTACCAAAAAAAACCGACCTATTTTTTTAATAAATGCAGTAGACAATTTATGGTGAAACCTAGAACGGACCATCATAATTTAATGCGTATACAAAATTTCGTGTCTATGCTGTTGACCGTTGAGGAGTTCCCTCTTTGGAAGCTAACCCTGGGTGCCGCCGTTTCGTCTTGGTGATACTTACAACGGACTGTCGTAATTGAATGCATATACAAAATTTCGTGTCTGTGCTGTTGACCGTTTAAGAGTCCCTTCGTTGGGAGCCAACCCTTAGTGCAGCAGCAGTGTAATGGAAGCCCAAAACGGGCTATCAAAGCTGAATGCGTATACAAAATTTCGTGTCTGTGCTATTGGCCGTTAAGGAGTCCCCTCATCGGGAGCCAACCCTTGATGAAAAATCAGGTCATGTTTACCTTAAAAAATGCATTGTTATCGGAAATGAGCCAAAATGTATTTTTTCTACTTAGTATGATAATATATAAAGAGTTGCTGCAATTCCTTATATATCCCTTAGTCAGAACAGGATTTTGATAGAAATGTGACCAATCTGGAAGTATAAACTTTCAAATAAAAAAAATATTTTCCAAATCGGTTCAAAAATGACGAAGTTCTAAGGTAACAAACATTAAAAAAAACAATCTAATTGATAACCTCCTCCTGTTTTTGAAGGCGGTTAAAAATGAATGCCACTCATTTTAGACCATCCTTCTTTCTCTTCTTTTATGCATTTTTTAAGAGGCGATGTCAAATCTAAAGGGATTTCCCTTTAGATTTGACATATTTAATGACAATTCCCTATTTAATGACAATTCGTCAACGAGGTCAACATGTCGTTGTTCCCCCAGATCAACCATCAGCGATGAACTGTCATTAAAACCTATCGAGAGCAGAGAAGTTGTTATCGTCGACTGATTTTTGGTTTGGTTTTCTTGTTAGGAGATTCTAAAGATTCATTAGGGAAATACAGATCGCCGGCCAATAAACTCAAAATAAAAGAAATGGAAATACAAACCCTGTCTTTTTTTAAACATCCATCTTTGAGGTTGTGAAACAGATGGTGTTTGTGAGACACACACACACACACCTTTACACACAAACACCTTCTCTCTCAGACACACACACACATAGACGCACACGCATGCGCACACGAACACGACGCACTTTCATACGCACACGCACACGTACTAATCCACCTTGTTCTTGATTTACTATTATGTTTTTTTAAGTCAATTAGTTACGTTTTAATTCAATAAGTAGGAGTAAATTATAATATTTCATGTAAATCATAATCGGCATTTGTTCTTGTAATAATTATGATGTGTTATTTTCGGCAATGCTGTTTATTTACTTATATAAAAACTAGCTGCGCCCAGCGGTTTCACCCGCATGGTAATGGAAAAATTGTGATAATGATGATAGAAAACCATATATCTTTATAAATTATAGCCTATGTGTTATTCTGATGTATAAGCTATATTATTGTAAAGTTTCATCAAAATCCATTCAGTAGTTTTTGCGTGAAAGAGTAACAAACATCCATACATACATACAAACTTTCACGTTTTTAATATTAATAGGATAAACAATATAAATACATTTCACACTGAAAAAAAGCAGGCGCATAATGTATTCCCTATCTGACAAAGAGGAACTGTATAAAACCACTAATTTTACATTTTTGTCACAATGGATAATACGCACGCTACCGCAGTCGGTGATAAATGTATCATTAGTATGTAAAATATTTATTGTTTTTATTAAGTAACTAGTGGACCCGACAGACGTAGTCCTGACCAAACGTTTTTTCGATATTTAAATTTCCGATATACTATATACTAAGTGACAATTGAGTTTGAGTTCGACCATTCAATCTTTTCGTTTCGTTTTTGTGCGATTTGCTATTGACCAAAGCAATATCAAAAATGGGTGCAATTTCTCGTTTTCCTGCGCCGTTCAAATGCGTAGCAGTTCATTGAGTTCCCTTTCTTTTTTTTCTACACCTGCTAAGTAAAAATATAAATAAAACAAAAATAATTTAATCGGTGAATGAATTGAAATATTTTAACAGTCTTCATTCTTCTTCATTTAAAAGTCTTCCTTTCTTTTTTCTTGTTATTTATGGTTGCCATGGCAATATATATCGTCTCTGGTTGCCAAGGTAATGTATAATATATTGTATCGTATTTGATTCGGTGTATGTTCAGTATAAATAGTCTGGCGTATGTTTTTCATTTTAAAAAATACTGGGTAGTGGTGGGTTATTAAAAAAAATCTAAACAAAAAAAAATCGTTAAAAAATAAAAAAAACTTTGGAGATGGCTATTAACATGCTGAAAATTAAAAAAATATTCAAAATATTGTTTTGTATACAATATTTATGCACAAATTTATCTTTAAAATGTAAAAATTCGATGCAATACTTTCTTTTAAAAAAATGCCAAAATTCACCTTTTTTTTGGTGATCACAATAGGTGTGCCCCTTAACAAGTACGACACTATTATTTAGCTAATCATTGAGGATAAGGATTGATTAACCAGCGATAATGAAATTGTTACTTATTTGACAAATACATAAAGCAGATTTTACGAATGGATGTCGGTGATAGCCGATCACGATATTTCAGCGTTATGGCAATCGCCATTAGTGCAAGTCGCGTAATGGATTGTATAAACCCCCAAATTCATTGGGTGCCGCCAAAACACGCGGCAAAAACCGTTTTTAGTCTTCGCAATTAAAATGCGGTTGCTATTTCATGTCAGTTCGAATATTATTTTAATCTCAATATAATGTGGTGACACTACAGAATGTATGTATTAACCGCCCTACCTATACGAGCGTACGTGATACGTCCGCCATATTATCGCCCGAACGCAACAAGCCGTATGCCGTACGTTCAAGTAGATATAAAAGAAAAAAAAACTGAAACCCACAAAGCGAACGTATTACGTCAAATTGTTCTGCGATTATAACCACAAGAAAAGGGTCATAAGTGGGTCTATTGTGTAAAAGGTTTTATGGTATATTGTAAATAAGATATTTTATTAAGAAATCAAATGAAAAAATGAGGTATGCCTATGTTATGGACACGTCCATATGTTGTACGTGAATACGTGTACGTAACGGGGTTTTTTATATCAAATATATTATTTTATGTATGTTTGGGAGTTTGCAACAGTGTTGAAATATCTCTCAAACATCTCATCAAACAAAATTCACATGGTAAATAACCCGTTATACAAACAAATTCTAATGTTACAAACCAACAATCGATGCCTACACAGTCCAGCGTCGATATGGAAGCGTGTTCATCACCACTTGCATAATTTCAACCGCCCCAGCTGCAGATGTACTAACACCGTCGTTAATCCGCTCAACCACATTCATTCTTTTACGTTCCCGGAACTGCTTCACTAGGTCATATGGTGTTTTATTGATACCATTCGATTGCTTTTGAAAAGTCCTTTCCAACCGTATACGATTTTTGTATTTCGATTTGGCTTTTTGACGCGTATAGGCCGACATTATATATTTTTGATATTTTTTAAATATTTTAACACCATATATATTCACTATTACTATTTCACACTAATGTTTTATATATACAATTGATAGGTTTTGATGAGAGCTGACGATTAGAACCTAAATGAACGTCGTAGCTTTTCCGAGTCAAAAGTTTTACTAAATGTAAATCTCAAAACGCAGCAGCAGCGACCTCAAAGAGGCAGCGCTTTCCCCTCCACTGAGCGCGATGCGTTACAGGCCTCACTTAGCCTAACGAATTTTTTGATCCTTTAGCTATATAGTGATGTAATTAAATTTTGGATGGAGATGATAGATATATAGCTGCAAAACCAAACTGTTTCCCCCGATTTTGTTATCATTCGTTTTTTTGAATTGCCTCCTACTATGGAAGAAATTTTAAAGATTTTTTACATACTTTTTGGATAATAATCCAAAGGTAGTACGGTTAAAAACAAGCCATGCATCGGTCCGAGCCTTCAGCGCATTTTTCGCCTAGTGCTCGGGCCTGCAGCCCTCGTGGACGGACTTCGGATAGAATCTCACGACCCGACTTTTTCCTTCGGAGAATCCGTCTATTGGTCATGCCTGCGGTCCTTATGGATCCTCTGTCCTCAAATCAACTGATAAATGGTACAATATGCAATACTAATAGTATGTTTCTGTATTACTAATTATCATAAACTTTGAATTTGAGTACCTATCTTGAAATTAAAGCGACGATATATTTTTAATTGTAACTGAAAACCGATATCAGATATTCGATTGGTTTTGTTTATATATACGTTTTATGATAGAATTTAACTGATTTTGATAGAGTAGCTCGACCCGAGAACTAAGGTATAAAAGGTAAAACTACATACTATATATCAATATGAGTCCATTAGTTTCGGACATCTTAACGTACTGACAGCTACAACACACAGACAGAATCTCCCTGTTATATATGTATAGATGGACTCGTAATAGAAGTGAAAATAATATGGTTTTTAATTACATTACTAGCAATTTTACGACTTCACCAATAAAAAAATACCTATAACCATGTTAAACCGCGCTTTTGTTATACCCGTCATAGACGAGTTATAACGCAGTAGTTACATTGTAACCAAAAACGGACTTGACAAAGGCATAATCTGCCGCGAAATATCTTCAGTGGTAGCCATCGCAGCTCTAGATTCGTGTGCTGGGGCATTATCTTGGTGAAATTAAGCATTGTTAACGATTTTGCCTGTTCGTTTTTCACGTCTCTCGTTTCCCAATTTCTTTATATGTGAACGTCCCAGAAAAGAGAGCCTATGCTCTTATCGGCCGATGGACGGCCTTGAATTTCTTAGAAGATGACGATGGTGGTGGTTTATAGGTAATAGACTGTTATACATATTTTCGTTTCAGGATTGTAGCGTTGAAGCCATGTTTCGTCCATAGTAATGAATCGAGCCCAAAAATAGATCAGGATATTGTTGTAACGAATGCAAATAGCGTTGCGAAATCTTTAGTCTAGTTTTTCTGCGCGTCCTTAAAAGCATTCAAGGTACCCAGTGTGCCGATACCTTGTTCATCCCTAAGCAATAGCTTAAAATACTTTGCGCACAAACTATCCAAATCTTTACTTTTTTAGCAATAAAACAAAACATGACACGACGATCTTCCAAAATATTTTTACCCACTCTTTTAACCATTTCTTCAGTGACTGCCGCCGTAAGTCAATCCAAGCGAGGCTCATGGTTATTTAAAGTTCTTCCACGCTTAAACTCAGCACACCAATATTCAACCTTAGAATATGGGCGAGTATAAACCCCTAATGTATCTCGTAAGTCTTGAAAAAAAACAAGCAAAGGCATATAATTACCGCGCGAAATTCCGTTTTTTCGATTTCTGCCAACACGACAAGATGCAAACAAATGACTATTATTTTAAAAAAATAATAGAATATCATTTTTCGTTTTGAAAACATTATAACAGATGTATTAGCTGTGCCTGCCAGTATTTATTTTTATTTAGTTGTAAAGAGTTTGTTACTCAATATCACTTTTTCTTGTAGATATATCGTCGTGTTACGCAGATAGCGAGAAACGTTTACTGGTCATACATTTGACAATCCTTTGTAATAAAAGAGGTATAAGTAATACATCCTTAGCAATAAACGAGATCATAAAGTTATACTTCTGTTATTACCAAGGATTAGCCAAAAGTGTGACCAAAAAGTGTTTTTCGCATACCTGCGTTCCAATGTACATACATATAACTCTGTTATACCCGGTGTAGTGAGGTGCGGTCTCCTCGGACAACCTCTAAATGTCGCTGGTGAAGGATTGCAGGATTCCAGGTAAACGCCTTGTTCGTGGTGGCACAGATTTATTGTCGATTTGGTACAATACAAAGTGCACGCGAGCGAAATATATTTATACAAAGCAGGAATAGCGGTGGCGACGATATCGACCGTCCGCTCCGATCGTATGGTAATCTGACGTCTCAGTGGCGGCGTTCGACCCGTCTTCCCTTCACTCGTTGGTTGCGTTCAGCGGCATCACTCGATGTAAAGTTGCCACGCTAGAACGGTTTAGGCTAAGTACGAAACACCCGGTTATACCTGGATTATGTATAGTGGCATAATAACGAAGTTTTAATGCAAAATAGCTGTCTAGTAAGACTGATGTTTTAACTGAGACGACTATAATAAAACGATACGAAACTTTCCGCATAATGTGTTCATTAATAAGCCGAAGCAATACGAGCTTCCTGTATAATTTTAATTAGAAAAAGGGAATTATAAATGCAAAGAAACTTTCTACATTCAGAGATACAAACATTCCGAAACATAATGAAACGTTACGGAAACTACATTAATCCAATGGTAACAGCATCATCTCTTCATTTCTTTTATTTTGTTCGCAATACCACAATGAAATAAATAGCAATAACAATGTAAAGTAACATTTGTATAGCAAAGGCTTCTATAAAACGAGACTTGCCATGCTCAAAATGTGGGTTGTGTTTGAGGTTTGAGCCCAAACCTGATAAGCGATATGAACCGCGAATGCACGGCCATCCCGCTCTTTATTTCGTTATGAATGCTGGCTGAATCGTCTCAGCTGTATCTAAATTAATTTCAGTCGCGTCGTAAAAAGGCGATGCGGGCGGGCATAATAGGACATATATTTACTAGTATAATACCTATATCTCTAATGCTCTATGATTTGAAAATAATATAAAAATAGAAATCTCCGTTTCATTTTTGTTTGTTTTATATGTTATTCTTTGCAGTTTTTAATTTCATTTATTTAAGTCCATAAAATACATTTAATTACAAAAAAACATTCACTTAGCCTAATATTTCGTAATTAATTAAACAGTTTTCCAATTTTACTTCCTAAATCGGAAAGAGATTCAGATATGATAGTTTGTGGTTTACTACCTCACTAGGAATAACCTGTGTTACAGGTTACAATAATACGAGGAATAATAGTTACAAATGTTATTTTAATTTCATTTAAAGCAATTCACCAATATTATTACAATTTAAAACATCGAAAAAATACCTATATTGCATATTACACAGCAAAAAATATATATTATATGGTGTTTGTCCGATATCGCCCAACTAAATTAGTTCCGCCAAATAAGGCTCGGCGTGAACGAGCCACCGGCCACAGACACCTGTGGTTGTCAAGTGCGACGAGTAGCGTAGCGAGTGGCGAGAGCGAGCGAGTAGCGTAGAAGGTGGCGAATGGTGGCTACCGGCCACGCGTGTGCCAGTGGCTCACCAAAATATATGAAAAAGCCTGTAATCCGCTTGTCGCAGGCCACCAGCTCCTTGGTACGTGCGAAACGCGACTCTGGAACGAGATTTTAGCCAAACATAGTCTGTGGAGGATAAAGTAAAGCGTACAGTGCGCGCTATGTACAGTAGGGCCGACATCTCGCCTCACGAGCACATCCGTCAGCTCACTCCGCTGCACACCAGGCCGCCAGATGTCCGGAAGCCGTAACCGCGCAGTCTGCTCGATTAGCGGACCACCAGCGCGGGTATCGTAGCAGTCTTGCCACAAAAGATGCCATGTCCCCACTCTCTTCTCAATCCTTCACAATAAGTTGCCTAAGCGCCTAACACTGAGGCTTGCCGTAGGATGCAAAGCCCTGCGACGCCATATCCCGAAAGCCAATGAGCCCCGGACGTCAAGGGGCTTTAGCAAGGCACGTCGACAGATATTCGAAGAAGGCCACCAGTGGCTGTGGCCGGTGGCTCGTTTGCGCCGAAACTTACTGTCTGATGTAGCAATATAATTGCCCGTTGTCACCCAACTAAGCTATGCGTGTGCTTGGGCGGACATTCAATAAATATAGAATTACATTAATTAGTATGTGAACACATCAAAGGAATCCATCAAAGGAATGAATTACATTGATTAGGATGTGAACACGCAATAGGTTTTTTTTTGTTAGAATATCAAGTATACAAGCGGCGCAAATAATATTTTAAATCAGCCATATTAAAGAAAATACTATATCATCTCAAAAAAAAAACTTTTTGAATACCACCGAAAATACTACAAATTTACTACGAATTGGCTGGCGCGAGTGGTTGGCTTTCTCTACCTGCCGGTTAAGTCTTGGGGTGACACATTCGATTTTTTTCATTAGAGACAATGAGCAATATAGCCAACCAATGCGGTCGAAAGAGAAATGGTTAGTATCCGTACTTCTTGAAGTAAAAACACGTCAAAATACACTTTTGTACCTTTCCCACACCAGAACGTAGATATTTTCATGCAAATCCCAAATAGCTGCATCCGTTTTCCTGCGACTTCTAACAGTCGATTAGTACCTACCACGTGCTCATAAACTGACTGTTATAGAAGTGCTTTGATTACCGTCACAAACTATAGGAGCTAGAAAGAAGTTACAAATAGCTGACTAATGCGTTCCCTGTTCTTATTATTTTTTGTTGTTTCCTAGGGGCGACGTCTCATGGAGTAGCCTACGCCTGCGATGGCTGCGGTGTCTGAAGAGATTCACTCTGGTGTTGAGGTTTTCGGATGCTCACGGTGGTCCTGAGGATCCTCGTTTCGCGCCCGGTATTCACTTTCTCCATGAGGAGGAGCAGTGACATGAAACGACATTTAGCCGCCGTAAGCAGCGCCGGATTCGGATGACTAATAGTTGTAGCCTTAAGGGGGATCCTGTTTTACAAGGCCAAAAAAACATGTTTTTCATGTTTTTCTTCTTTTTTAACATTTCTTTTTCTTCTTTTTTAAGCTTAAATCTGATCATGACTCTTCATATCATATGAACTTTTGAAAGATACAAATGTTTTGTGATAGTAAAAAAACTATTTTTGAGATTTGAATTGACAATTGAATTGCAAATGTTTTTAGCGCAGTAAAAATTACGTTAATTACTTGCGCAGGTAAACGCGAGCATAATTTTTCCTGAAAAAAATAAATTAAACTGAGATATTATTTTTACATGTGTATTTTGTAGATAAACTAAAAAGATTAACTAAAAGGTAATATTTTGATAACTCTTAAAGGATTTAAATAATTAAAATCGATTTTCCCAAAATTTTGGTGTTTAGTATGTAAAACATATATAAAAACATTTTTTTTCGATTCTTTTTAGGTTATATAGGAGAGAATTTAAAATTCTTAAATATTTCTTTTTGGACAACTCGATCCGTGAAGTAGTTGTTTTTCATCACCGGCGCATAACTGAAAAATATGGTTTTAAGAAAAACGCATTTCCAGTTTTCTTTAAAGAAAGGTAGTGAGTTTTTTTCAACTACAGCAATTTGAGACTAACAGTTATTTCAGAGGTAAAAGATTCATGAATAGATTTTAACTTTAGGTTAAAAAAAAAATAAAAACATGTTTTTTTGACCATCTAAACTAGGCTTCTAAACCCTTAATTTGCTAGAGCGCGACACGCGCTCAAGATCTGAAGATCTGCCTCATCTTCATATCTACACTCCTTTCATAGAGAATCTGTCCTCTTACCGATGGTTCTGATGTGTTTTTTGGGGGCAATAAAACCTGTCATTAGTCCTGACACTCTTTTTGTTTAGGGTTTGCCTAGTTTTAACAGTGCTCTAGATGATTTTGCGAAAGGCGCCTTTGAGAGGGCTTTAGATAGTCTCATTCCGGGGGCGTCCTTTCAGTAGATTTTCCGTTCTCTATTTAGTCACATTTTGGTTGCCTATTTTATGATACTGTCTAATATACCTATGACTGGTTCTGTTTCCAGGAATTGTTTCGAAGATCCTTCTCTGCCTAGGGAATATTTTAGTATATCATTCATCTATTAAGTCAGAGAACGATCTATGAAACAGTTGTTGAAAGCAGAACCGACCATAGGCATATTATACAGCTTCTGGATTGCAATGTCCAGATAACCACGCGAGGATTACCATGTTTATGGAAGACAATTCAATGAGAATTCCGAAGACCTCCCAGACTTATTTTGGATGTAACTCTCCTCACATTCCGTGCTTTCAGAGCCATCTAGTTGAGAGAAATACGCTGTATTTCCTCTTCAGGTTTCATGCACTCACATATTAATGGAAATACTGCTGTTTTGCTCATTTCGTATATTTCGAACCGAAGTAATATTGCATTTTTTCCTAGAGCTATTGTTATTTTGACTCTTTGTCCTGTGATTCCAGCTGCCGTTCCCGCCTTTGTACCAGATGACAAATGAAATGGAAATGTGTTCCATAAATGTTCCCTCACATTATACATTAGTGTAATGTTAAGTATAATTTAGTATAACGTGAGCTTTAGATCAGTTTAGTGAAGTAAAGGTCAGTTCTTTTATATATCAAACTTTTATACAGCAGATAGATTTACATAAAAATTAAGTTTAATACCATTAATTACTTTATTGATTTAAATCTTCTTTACAGAGAAAAACAATTTATTGAGATTCGAAAGTAGGAATAAAGATGATTTTTCTCGTTAAGCAACGCCTAAATCAAAAATCGATTTTGTCACCCTAAGACATTCCGAGCAAGTAGCAAAGGAATTCACCTGAATAATAATTTCGTATGCAAAATCGATGATCGACCTCCTTCGGCCAGCGGAAAAACTCAGTTGAGTTCCATCGCGACGCTTCGGTAGGTGCGTATTATTTCTTGGCTAAGGGCGGGTTAATATGGCGGGGTAGGCGGGGTGAGCGGCGGGGGGCGGCGCGGCCCCTGTACCCGTTGGGCGAGGACCGGCTCCCGGGTCCTGACCCCGCGGACGAACCAAAAATCATATCACCGACTAACGATGCCATCGCGCGACAATAATTTAAAGGTATGGCGAAATTAAAATATTATTAGCGTAGTTTGTATATGAGGTATTCTAAACGAAATGTAGTTTCAACTCTTTCAATCCAATATTTCGAGATTGACATATGACTAGTGCGCCCCCTGGTGGACCAATTTCGACCACAATCTTTTCAACTCTTGCCACGACCAAACTTTGTCGGCATGCCAAACTTCAACTCAACCGTATCAAGCGTTTGGGCGCTGCCGTGGAGGAATACATGCAGCTACAGCCACAGCCACACAGACAGACAAATAGAGTTGTCAACTACAACGGGCGAGCCCGTCACCTCAGGAAGTTTTAACGATTAGTCAATGACAAAAGACTTGGACAAAACAGTCCACCGTCAAGCTCCAGCACATGCCCGTAAGAGGCCAACGCCTTAACCGCGAGATAACCAGGTATGTTACCCAGCGGGCTTACACTCACGCCCTTACTTCCAATTGCAACCAGATAACTCCGGTCTCTCGACTGGTTACGAGTTCGAGATCGCTTGCCTCTCCGGTCCTCTCCCTTACGAAGCAGTAAAACGGTGTATACCGAATCTATCATTGACCACGGCATACTTTGCCCGGCTGTTCACCCAGGATCGTGTAGCCGATGGTCGTTTCAAGAGCAGTCACCGTAAGGTCCGCAACCTTCCCCGCTCTATAGGAGACAGTACTGCTTCTAGACTCCCCCGACTGTTAGTCATAGTGCACAATCGATTGGCTTATGCCGCACAATGCGCAGACCGTCCAGGAGCGCCAGAAAGTTGATTCCTATGGGAAACTAGCCATAAGGCCAGAGTCCTGCCCGGGCTCGCACTTCATGTGTATAGGCCGCCGGATGGGTGTTGACACGTGAGTGTGACCAACCCTGAACAGAATGGGTCTTCGTGGCCAACTCAGCAAGGGCCCATTAGCTCCACACAGACACAGACAGACAGACAGACACACAGATGTACCTATTTCAATCTGGAAATCGTCTACTTTAAATCGTCTCTAGGGGGCTTAAAATAGATATTTCCGTCATCACTTAAAAATACAATTTTGACGCGTTTACAATACTTTCCCTCCTGCTTGGTTGGTGGGTCGGTAAAGTAAAAAAGTTGTAACAAGCAAGGGCCCATCAGCTCCCCACAGACACAGACAGACAGACAGACACACAGTTATACTTCAATCTGGAAATAGTCTACTTTAAATCGTCTCAGGGGGGCTTAAAATGGATATTTCCGTCATCACCTAAAAATAAAAAATTTACGCGTTCACAATACTTTCCCTCCTGGTCGGTTGGTGGTACGGTATAGTAAAAAAGTTGTAACTAGATTATTTTCAAATAAGTTTTTCGCGTAAAATTTTCCTGTGAAATATACAGAATCATGTTTTCTAAAAAGCAATGTCTATTTTACTATATTGCGCAATATTTTTTTTGCAATACTCTGTTAACACCTGTATAGAGATAAATATGATATACCTATACCTACCTGACTACTGAACACAAATTCTCGTTATGTGATTTTTAACAAATTGCCTTTTCACAGTGTTTATTTGGTTTATTACATACAATATCCATCTACCTATCTAACGATACCATTAAACGAAAACTGACAATTTTGTTCACGCTGGAGTTTCCAATTATATTCGTATTTTTTCGGCAGGGCTCTCGCTCGCAAGGGGGAGGAGGAAGCGCACATCCATTCGTGTTATTGTATCGAAGCGCGCGGCTTTATTTTGAAAATGGTGTCGCTCGGCCTAACAAAGGCGCGAAGCCGCTCAAATAATTTTGAAACAGCATAAAAATGACGCATAGCCGCCAATAAATTGAGAGTAGGAGCAAGCGGAAGCCATTAGTCAGAGACGAGTGGCCGCGCGGCACAAGCCCACGGGCCACGAGCCCGCAAGGTGATCATCTGTCATGGCCCGCGCGGAGGCATCATTAAAACGACGCCGGGACACCGGAAAAGCCTCTATTGGAAAACTATTTTCTCTCGTCAATGCCCCTACCTCCACCCCCCAAGCTATTTATTACAATGGAATATAGCTAGCACAATTTTACTCTTAAGGGGAGAGTTTCTGGGGCCCAATTCTGTTATTTCACCTAAACTTCGTTTAGTGAGTTCATAATCGAAAATTTATAAAAATGTATTAAAAGCTGTCACATTAGAAGTAAGAAAATGTGACATTTAAAAATTCATAGATTAAAGCGGAATTCAAAATTTTGCCAGAGTATATAAGATAACGCAATAATAATACGTTACAGTAAAATACTTGTGATTTCGCCGGAAAGTGGCGTCATCAAAGTAGAGATGGGTGTGGAAGAAAGATGGTATAGGTTAACTCTAACCTTGTATGTGTGCGGTGATGAGACTGAAGGTTGATCTGAAGGTATATTCTTGAGCTGAAGGTATATTCTGGAGGTTGGTCAGAAGGTATATTCTTGAGATGATGTGATGATAGACGCACCCCAAGAATTGTTTTGTAGCGGACGCGCGAGCACTTTGGCACGAACGGCGGACGCGCGCACTTCTTTTACGTTGTCGTGTCGAATACTGCCCGACGACACTTGCCCGGTACCGTTCGTTTTTCGTTGCGAGTGTATCCGAAATTTCCCGAACTATTCTGATCGTCCCGCTTCGGAGCGGGAACATCTTGAAACCCATGACGGGTGTACACCCATGTGTTTAGTTTCCTTTGTTTTTGTGAAATATTAGGATGGTTTGAATATTGAATTTAAAAAGCAAAAAGGTCTCAGAAATTCTAGCGACATACATATGAGTAACCATATAGTAACCAAATAATTATAAACAAGGGTTTATGCCTATGAAGGATTTCAAGTCTTTGAATTCAATTAATTATTATTGCAAAATCTCCTACATTTCCACCAAGTTTTTAATTTCCCTTTTACCCTGTGAATTTATTATTTCACCTATTTAACGACATTCTTTCAACATAATAACTACCGCTTATCATGAAGCCACTATTTATTAATTTGCTCAATATTTTAAAAATTTTGGAATCCGAGTAAACGAAGTTTTAAATAAATATGACGGAAACCCAGAGACTTTATCCTTAGGCTAGATAAAAAAATAAATTTAACCAAATTGAATGCACCCCCAATTAAATGAAAGAAGCGCCGTCTCAGAAAAACCCAGGTCGTCGATGAGTTTAAGTCGGCTCACGTCGCGATATACAAGTCGACTCGAAGTCGAGTCGAAACCAACAGACCAACCGCCTAGAATTGCTCGGTTATCCTGACCAAACCACGCGAAGCGAATAAGCGCTCTTAGTATCCCGCCAACGTTAATCCACGATTATCGGGGCAGTTTCGAGTGCGTCATCAAGAAGGAATGCTAATGCGGACTTCCACTTCACCGAAGTCTTAATACGATCTTCGGACATGTCCGGTTCTAGCTGGAGATGTCACTCCCCCTCCCCCCCCCTTCCTCGGGTCATCATCCAACAAGCGAGGGAAAACCTGGACGTTTTTTTGATCTAGCCCTGGCTCCATTAGGAGCAGCAAAAAAGACGACCCGGACTCAGTATATATCTCCAGGTCAAATATGTACGGGTTAGATCCTTGTTTATCAGTGATTCGAACAGTCTAGCGACTGGTCAACTAGGCGAAATATCCACGCGCACTGTCGCCAGTGAGGTGTTCTTTCTTGGATCATTCCGCGTTTTGTTTAAAAGTCAAAATAAAATTCAATGTAAATATGCTTGAAAGTCAGAAGAGAACATCAATTTTACATTAAATTGTAAAAGGTATACAAGTATTCGGGGCTCCCTAGACGATCAAGCATGCTTGACAAGCTTCGCGTGGCTGGCAGATAAGGGATCGTAAACAGTAGGAAATATGCAAATATTGTTTTGTAATATTTACCAAAAATGCCTAATTTTGTAGTTTATACCAGGGAGTCACGTTAATTTAACTTAATTGATTGATGAATGCATGACTCCCTGGTATAAAACTACACAATTAGGCATTTTTGGTATATATATATATATATTCAATTCAATTCAATTCAATTCAATTCTTTATTGAGAAATCACACAGTATTACAGTAATAATATTTTTTTAAATGTATGCAGATTTACAACAAATAAAACCGGTTACGGATTTCAATAAAATTACATATATTATTTTAAAAATATATTTGCATATTTCCTGCGGTTTACGATCCCCTCCCAGCGCGGGACGCGATGATTGACAAGCATGCTTGATCGTCTAGAGAGCCCTTTCTATTTCATATTATATTTTTTTCTCCGACGGATTATATGAGTTCCATCACTGGAAAGATCCGCTAAAGCAAACAAGTGACAACTTTTTGGTATTATTGTTGTAAATATAAAACATACGATTTTATATGTTACAATTATTTCAGATATATTATATTTTCGAGTTGGTTGATAATTCTTATAATTTTATTCGTGGCCCTCGAAAAAAAAATCTGTCCAAGTCGTTTTCGTGAATTAAACACATGAAACAGTAATAAAAGATAAATTAGAAAGCTTATAGGACCTACTGAAGAGACACGACGATCAAAATATGTAGTTTGATTCACACCATGTATGTTATTAATTAATTAATCGTATATTTTAGAATGGGTTTTAAACACAGCGTTCAATACGAAATTTAAATTATTTCCCCGGCAAGTATAAAATTTATTTAGTAATTTTATTATAAAGTTAATGCACTTTCTTAGCCGAAACATGGGAAATGAAAGCCTATTTCTATTCCTCGTGATTTCATTGTGGCGGTTATTTATTTTTGCGAATTGTGTTAGGCTTTTGCGAACATATATATTTGATATAACGATAGTGAAAAGTAGCCGATTTCATGCGGTTTAGTCCTGATGGACTGTTTGTGTTGTTGTTTGGTCCTCATGGCTCAGCTCCAATCCGGTAGCTTCCGCAAAGGAAGAACTACCATGGAAATCCTCAGTGAACTCAGCATGCAGATGTAGGCAGCTGCCAACGTCCGTTTCCTAATATAGCGGGGGCAGATGCTGACCTAATATCATCCATCTATAATAATAATAAACTCTTTATTTGCACTTAAAAAAAGTATACAAAAAAGGCGAGCTTATTGCCACATGGCAATGTCTTACAGCTAACCTAAACATAGTGGTACATGCGCGCATAGTGAAAATAAAGATTATTACATAACATACAGACAAGTGGGAGAATTTAAGACTAATAGTGCCCGAGGAGAGGAAATTGGGAGAGGAACAGGAGAGAAAGGGAAGAACTGGTTACTTCTTAGAAAGGTAGTAATCCTTAAGGTGAGTCTTGAACGATGGTAAAGAAGGCGAGTTTCGTATATTTGCTGGGAGATCGTTCCAGAGTCTTGCACCATGGACACAGAAAGAATAGGAATAGAAATCACTATTATGACTCGGAATTTTTAATAAACTGCCAGAGGCTGACCGAAGTACGAGACCGTGGGAACTTAGTGGTTCAAAAAGCTCCTGGAGATAGGATGGTGTTAATTGGGTGAGTACACGATATAGGAGAGCCAGTATATGAACATTTCTTCTTTGGCGTATTGGCAACCACTTTAACTGTGCCCTATAGTCGGACACGTGATCATACTTACGTAGACCGAAGATGAATCGTATGCATACATTTTGCAAACGTTCAAGTTTGTTGAGCAGTTCCTCTGATAAATCGAGATAAGCCACATCTGCATAGTCAAGGAGAGGCAAGAGGAGAGACTGTGCAAGAGATTTTTTTGTGTCCATAGGAAGAAATCTTCTGAGTGTTTGCAGAGGGTGAAAACTAGCAAATATTTTACGACTTACCTCGTCCACGTGTGGTTGCCAGGAGAAATGTTCATCGATAATTAGACCAAGATCTTTCACTTTTTGCGACAATGGTATGGTGATATCGTTTAGTTTTAAAAGCGGAAGGGATTTTACATTTACTCTGGAGAGCAATTTACGACCTCCAATGAGTATAGCCTGGGATTTCAAAGGGTTGATTAGTAGACCCATCAGCGCACACCATTCACAAATGGCCTGAAGATCAGAGTTCATGATGGCGATCGAGGCATTGATGTTTTCGGGAGAGAAATGATTATATATTTGGACATCATCTGCATACAGATGAGTATGTCCACGAACTTGGTTGGAGATAGGATTTATAAAAATTGAGAAAAGAAGCGGGGACAGAACCGCACCTTGTGGAACTCCAGCTGTTAGATTAACCCATTCGGATGATCGATCGCCTACTTTTATACGCTGTTGTCTGGCTCTGAGATAGGAGCTTAACCAATTAATAACGGTTTGCGAACAGTTGAGAGTTTGTAGCCGTGCAACGAGCAAGTCGAAGTCGACAGAGTTGAAGGCGCTGCTAAAGTCTAAGAAAATCTATAGACACCCCCCTTTAGTTACCCGATCTCGAGTGACTATAACTCGCAAAGGGCGCCAAGAGTTCAATCTAATTTACCGCTAGCATCAGGTAGAAGTCCGCAGATAAGTAGCAATTGTGCCACTGGAGTAACTAGATATATCTTCTAGCCGTGTTCGGCCATAGCGACTGCATTGTAGATTCTTTTGACTTCTTTAGTCTTCTCAGAGTCCATTGTTCGGAAGCAGTCAAGTGCGCAGGTTATATTATAGTGCACAGGTGGGCGCGCGACCACGGGTGCACTCTCTCTTCCTCCCTCTTCTGAACCCGATGGAACGGAGACCGTTACGACCAGAGAAAAGTTTGGATGCAGATAAAATAAAATAAATTAATTAATCGCCAACACAGCAATGGCTGTCATTGTTAAATTTGTACTCAATATTGCAGCTATTTTTTTCGGATTCAGTTCGTTTTTCCACACTGTCATTTATGAATTTGGTAATAAGGTTTGTGGCGATGTTTAAGGTTTTTCTGGAGCTATTGTAGAGATGACCGGTGACTTATTGGTAGTTGTTGTAGTAGGCGGTGATGTAGAACATGCATTATTGGATTTATCCTGGTTTTTTGATGATATCGTGTTGTTGCTCATGGGGCTGTGTTGAATACAGCATACAGCCTCTTGTTCCGACATTATACAAAATTGTGATAGTTTCCCTTTTGGCAAATCTCCGTCAGTTTTTGGACAATTTTCCGGCGGTAGACATACTCCTAAAACGCCATTTATTTCACATGACTCTTCACGGCAGTGTATATGCCAGGTCCCTTGGCACTTCCGCAAGGGCTCTTTCCAATACTGGTAACGGCGATTATGTTGAAGAGGCATTGGTTGTCAGCTATCGTCACTTGCAGAGGTCCACCACTATCGCCTCCACAAGAGTCTCGTCCTCCTTCTAAGCTTCCAGCGCACAATTGATCGTCCGTTATACCTTGTGGTAACCTCTTTCTGAGAGTCTTTGCATATAGTCTTCGACAGGTCGGCTGGTCAATCAAATCCACCACCACCTTCAGTAAGTCGTCCGATGTATCTTCAGCAAAGTCGATCTGCCCCCAGCCAGTAACGACAGCTCGCTTGTTTTCGATGGTCGACTTTGTCCATAGACACGCTGGTTGAATATTTAACCCCTCAAATGAATGGCGATTAGCTCGGGTTGCCTACGGCAAAATGTATATAAATTTATATTTACATTTACATTTACATTTACATAGAGCGGGGTTTACTATAGAGCTATAGCATTACTATAGAGCGGATTACTATAAAGCGGCGCACATTTACATTTATATTTATATTTATATAAATTTATATACATTTTGTATACATTTTGCCAAGGCATCCTTTAAGGGACGCCTCACATTTGAGGGGTTAATGTAAACTCAGACGGATAAGATCCTTCGGGACGCGTCCCGTGTTAACCGCGAGTGAATCCAGACTGTGGAATTGCACTGTATTCTTATAAATTTATTATTTAATTATTAATTAGAAATGAGAAAATTTTAAAATATGTTGACACCTAGAATTTAAATAGTGAGATTTAATAGAATTTAAATTTTAATACTGGAGTAACTACTTAACAAGGGATATGTAAAATCTGATCAACTTCTTTGCAACGCACGACAATTTATTTAGTATCACTTATCTATTTTTCTTAATTAAATTTTATTAAATTACAACTCTAAATGTATATATTTATTACATAGCTATATTTTTTATAAAATTGGTATATTTATGTATATATACAGGTGGTGGGTCCAAATAATTTATTTAAAAAAAAAAAACACTTCATTTCTTAAAATTGCATAAAAATATGCACATCTAGAGACGGGCCAAATTATCGCCTAGTTAGATGTGCTATTGGCAGTAAAGGTCATGTAAGATGTGTTAAACCTCCCTATATTAATTATTAAATAATTTATATAATTATTATAACATTACATGACCTATGAATGAAATGTATAACTAATCCTATGTACCTACATAAATAAATAAATAAATAAATAAATAACTTCGAACTGCAACCGACTTGGGTGATGAACGGTTTCGAGCAGCTTGAGCCACAAGATCCACTTTGTTCTCGGATCGGCTCAACTTACGATTCAGCTCCTATTGAGAAACCTACCCGTGTAGAAGGCTACCTTGGGCAAGACTTCCGGTCTCAGGCTTCAAAGTTGGTGTAGCTGTTTCTCCCGGTGGGATTGCATCCCGGCGCCACTGGACGGTTTGCGCACCGGTCGGCGAAGCCAATCGGTTGTGCATTCTGACTAATTGCTGAAAGGGTCTGGAGACTATGGAAATACACTGTCTCCTAAGCAGCGGGGGTGTTGTATTACAGCAGTAATTCAGTTAGAATTTATCGCGGCCCTTGACGTTCTTTGCTCGTAGTGCCACACGGGATCGAGTGGCCCAAGGTCATTTCAAGAGTGGCATGACAACAGGTCAATATCCACCAGTCGGGAGGACGGCAGGACGTAACCAGTTGGGAGGACGGAGGTATCCTGAAGGTTAATTCCAGACGGAGATATCATTCTAAACTGGTAGTCAGGGGGCGTGCCCGCTGTTTACCTTTCCCGGTGCCTCGCCGTAAGGCGTTGGCCCTTTGACAGGGTTCGCCCGTTGTAGTCGACACCGCCCTACTGCAACCAGACTAGAGGGCGGAATAATTCGACCAAAACTGGTAAGCAGTGCGCAATGGGCACCACTGGGACTTCTTCCCAGTGTCCCGCGGATTGATATTGTACTTTGCCGAGCTGAAACAGTAGATTATCTTCGTCTCAATGTCTTTGCGACTCATTGCAGGGTAATAAGATGGCAGCAGCCAATATAACATTTTGCGATGGCGGGCTACACCGCAGCAACAGACAAACTATAACAAGTGTAAAGGAGCACGTCATAATTACCTATTACATTTTGTCAAGGAAGACTAGGGAGTACAAAAGCCACTTAGATTTCCAATCTATGTCTGATTCCCTTAGAAGAGTTACAGAGCAAAGTGTATAATATTAGTGCAAACTAAAATCTTATGAAATTTAGTCTATACAATATGGTCATCTATACTAATATTATAGAGGTAAAGTTGGTGAGTTTGTGAGGTTATAGGGAGTAATCTCTGGATCTACTGAACCGATTTGTTTTTCCAATAGAAAGCCACGTTATTTGCGAGTGTCATAGGGCTATATATTAATCCAATAAATTAAAAGACTTTTTCGTGATAGTCAGATTTGCAAAGTAAGTCGGAGAAAAAACGGTCGAGTGAAAACGTTTCTTACGAACGCTGCCTTAACGATGAGAGATATATGTTTGAGTTCTAGTCAAAAGTTGTAGAGCTTGATAATGCCTACAAAAAGTCAGCGACTGCGTAGTCTAAATTTTATATTTAGGCCACAAAAAATAGTTTTTTATATTATAAAATAATTCAAATCGTTAGGTCATGTTTATTGGTCATATTATCAACAATTATGATATCTTATCAAAATAAGTAAATTTATCGTCTCAAGTGTTTAAAACATAAGACTTTTCCCTTTTACTGCATATAAGTTCCCTTTTAAATGGTTAAATAGTTAAAGAATAATACGAGATTGGTATGGAATTGCGGCCGTATCTCGGGTTGGAACTCCTGAAAGACAATATATTTTGGTACCAAATAATAACAATATATTAAATCATACAAAGAAGTTTTTAACAATTAAAATAAACTTAATTTATTCAATCATAACCATTTCATTCACTCATTTGAAACCCGGTAATATAGCCAAATTGGCATGCAAATACATACATACATATGCAGTAATAATATAACCCTCTTTTTGGCAGTCAGGAAATAAATCATAGCAATCAGTACTAACCGAACCACACTCATAATTTCATCATAAGTAACAATGTCTACCGCCCAACGAAGTGGGAACGGGTCAGCTAGTCTAAAATAAACCATAACATAAGTAATTTTGTAAGCGAGTCCTGAAATTATTATTGCCCAGAAACGTTCCTACGATTGCTGTGATATCTATCCGGCTATATTTTTCAAACTACTCATGGGTCAAAATTTTTGTTAATGTCATTTTGATGAATGCATTTCCAAAAATCAATAAAAATTGGTTGTGTCACCCCAAGACTCCCGGCAAGTAGCAAAGGATTTATTTTATTTAAATAATAATGTCGTAAATAAAATCGATGAGTGCTCTCCCTCGGTCGGCGCATGACCCCGGTTCGGCTCCGTTCTATCTGTTGGCCATTAGGCGAGAAACGAAGCGCGCCGCCCAAGGGTTAATATTTTAAAAAATATATGGCGCAATTTAAACACTATTAGTGTAGCTTGTATATGACATTGGGAGCTAATGGGCCCTTTCTGAGTTGGCCACGAAGACCCATTCTGTTCAGGGTTGGTCACACTCACGGGTCAACACCCATCCGGCGGCCCCCATGCATGAAGTGCGAGCCCGGGCAGGACTCTGGCCTTAGGGCTAGTTTTCCCTAGGAGTCAACCTTCTGGTGCTTCTGGACGGTCTGCGCATCGTGCGGCGTAAGCCAATCGATTGTGCACTCTGACTAACAGTCGGGGGAGTCTGGAAGCAGTACTGTTTCCTATAGAGCGGGGGTGGTTGCGGACTTTACGGCGACTGCTTTTTAAACGACCATCGGCTAACCGATTCTAGGTGAACATCCGGGCAAAGGATGCTGTGGTTCGCGATAGATTCGGTTTACACCGTTTCACCGTTTCGTAAGGGAGAGGACCGCGCAAGCGACCTCGAACTCGTAACCAATCGATGGACCGGAGTAATCTGGTCGCAATTGAAAGTAAGGGCGTGAGTGTGAGCCCGCTGGGTAACATACCTGGTTATCTCGCGGATAAGGCGTTGGCCTCTTACGGGCATGTGGCAGAGCTTGACGGTGGACTATTGTGTCCAAGTCTTCTGCGGGAGATAGAACGAACAATCGTTAAAACTTCCTGAGGTGACGAGTTCACCCGTTGTAGTTGACAACTCTATTTGTATATGACATATTCCACCCAAAATGTGATTTCGGCCCAACAAGGCATTTGTGTATCAAATTCTCAAATCTCTAAGAGCAATATTTCGAGATTGATATATGACTAGTGCTTCCCCTGGTCTACCGATTTGAACCACAATCATATCAACTCTTGCAATGGCTAAATGATGCCTGCATGCCAAATTTCAGTTCCATCTGCTTAAGCGTTTGGACGCTATCCTGGAAGAATGCATAGCGACAGACAGGCAGACACACAGAAGTGCGTTTACAGTACTTTCCCTACTCATTGGGTGGTCGGCTGGGAGAGTAACAATATATGTTTGTCAGATCAGAGCTATAAACTGGTCAATTCTGTCACCTAATCACGACATAGGTTTATTCCGGCAATAATCACGGACTGCTATAAAAAGAAACAGTAAAGTCAGTCATCTCTTTAAAACTAAGTTTCCTATACTAAGTTTGACCAAAGAAATATTTTTTCTCAAAGTACCATAAGAACGAGGTATTCCAAAGACCGTAATATAATAGTACTCAGAAGGAATACTGCTTTTGGTCAGCGCTCCTATACATTTATAGCCCCAAGGTTTATCAATGCTCTTCCTGGTGATATAAAATCGACGCAAAATAAGACCCACTTTAAAAGGCTACTTACAAATTGGCTTATAAAAGAGGGACGACAAAAAATCACAAAAATATTGGACATTATATATTAATATACTAATTCGAATATTTAGAATTTTATGTTATACTATATTTTATATCATATTAAATTTACTTTTTATTATTGTATTTAATATTATTATTATATATATGTGTATGTATGTATATATGTGTATATATATTCTTTATCTTACTTACATGTTTATTTTCTACTCCTAATTTTAAGTATTTAATAGTTTTTAAGGTAGTTGTTGCATGTTTATTCTTTTGTGATCAAATAATTATTTAATTTTTACAATTTTATTTTTTATTTTTATTTTTTTGTTACAAAAATATATTTTTTTTGTAATAATCACAGTATTGAACAAGCGCGCACAAAATTAATAATAATAATAATAATAATTAAACGCTTTATTTGCTTTAACGAAAAGGCGAGCTTATTGCCTAAAAGCAATATCTTACAGCTAACCTTATTAAACGTTCACCTTAGAACAGGTCCCGCCCTAGTTAGGTGGCGTTGTCACCGGACTTTGCAATGTATTCATTTTCTGCTATTTATTCAATGTTTAAAATATTTCTGCGCATAGTTCCTAAGATAACATTGTTTTAAATTATTGTAGAATTACTTAAATAAATAAATATATAAATAATAAACATCTCTGTTGATTATTTTCTTGTAAAGCGAATGTAAAAAAGTGTCATATCGTGCGACGCCCCGCGTCCTCTAAATAATTCCGCATGAACGGATTGTGCGGATATACCACTCCCCTTAACAGGAAATCAACAATGGTGGAACAAAACAGGAAGTTTTGATATTAGCGAGTGAAATATTTCGCGTTATAAAAGTTTGAAGAACATTTCATATAACTTGGAGCGAAATGGCGAAACTTCGCTTGTAAACTTTTAAATAGGAACGGCAAAAATATTCCTTGTAAAGGCCTGCGTCAACATTTAAGTGACGCTGAAAGGGGTTTATGTCGCAATTTGTTAGGAGGTTTAATTTTGGAGGGATTTTGAGATGATTTTTTAATTTCATTCGGGTATAAACATTCTTAATTTGTGTAAAAAATCGTACGGTCTGATATTGTGTGGTCTATGGTGCGATATACAATACATGGGAGAGAAGCAGAATATAATATACAAACAATAGAAGACGTCTCGTAGCTCGTAACTCGTAGGAACAGATGAATATTTTTTTATAAATTTGAGATTCTCTAACTATCATAGTTTTGCAATAGTCCAACCATAAGGGATTTTCTCGGGAAAAAAATCTATTTTTCTCAACGGCTTTATGTGCATTTTTGGATGCTGAATCTGATTTTCAACTTTGCGACCTCACCAAAGGTGAGCTAACTTCAGGAATCGCGACAAACCGCAATATTTTTGCATTTAATTTAGTTTTTCGCTTTTAATTCACGAATAAAGCGTTCCTTGACAGCAACTATTTGGTACAAAATAAGAGTAGACAAAATTTCCTACAATTCATATTTACAGACTTAATTTCTCAGAGGTACTAAACCGCAGCTAAAGCGCGCTAAACATGGTAATTTTTGTCAATTAGAGAAAAACGCAGAAAATGGCATTTTGAAAGTGCGGTAGAGCTGAGCTATGAACGCCCAAAATAAATTATGCTATGGCTACGTGGTTTTCTTAGGTCACATGTTGCGCATCAGCGAACGTATGTAAGATGCGTAGTCGGCGTTTTTGAAAAACAGCAAACCTCGCATGTTAGCTACTTCTGCTAATTGTGAATAAAGCTGGATGTGTTGAGTGAAAAGATAGTACAGTAGGCTGGTAACACTCTATAAATGGCCGATCGTCAATGAGGTACCATGTCAGGATCCATTAGCGGATGGAGGGGGAGGAGGGCGTCCCCCTCTCCCGGTATTTGCTCTCTATAGATTTAAGGATATATAAATAAATGTTATAGGCGATATTTTGTAGTAAATTATTAAAGAAACGAAAGTAAATTAGCCAAAATATATATTCCAACACTCCACTCAACTATTTTTTTCACATTTCCTCTCTATATTTCCCTCCATTATTTCCCCTTTTCATCAAATCTCACTCAACTTCTTCCTTTTTTCTCTCTCTCTTCTACATCGTCGTCTTTCTTCTCTTGATGTCCGATGGACAAGGATGGTTGTCCTCAGGTGTAGTAGGGTGCATTTTTGGTGGATGTTCTGCAGCAGGTTCTGAGATGTTTTTCTGTCTGTCGCCGTTCGGTTCCTTCTCTGAAAATAGACAAACATACCCGGTGGCAGTTCGATATCTTCTATTCATTCATTCATAATTTGTTGTGTGAAATTGTTATTAGTGACACGTACCTACCTTCAAAACTTATCTGTTACGCTTCCTCAGCAAAGGGAACGTCCCTTAACTTCGTGATCGGTTGGATCGTCGTTGGAGCAGTTCCTTTCACAGCTTTTGCATAGTTTGAAACAAAAGAGACTGACTTGTCGGCAACCGCAGTTCCCCTTGCATCCCTTCTTGCATGAGCATGTTACCATTGTCAACAGGGCATCTGGGGCTGGAATCTTGAGGATGGTTATAGGAACCAAGGATTGTGTAGCCTTCCTCCAACCACAGTCTTCCGGTGACAATTTCGTTCTCAGCCACTGTTGAACTTGATAAAACACCCTCAGATGGTGTTGTACCGCTGCGGTTTCAGTTGGTGGAAGAAATGCTATATTTCAGTTGGTGAATGTCAGCTTATTTGATGATGTAATATAGCTATTGAACCGCAGTTTATTTATGTTGGTGGTGGAGCGGTGGTTCTTACCATACACTACCAAAAAGTATCTCTCCCCTGCATCTGTGATTTCCTGTGGTGTTTCTCTGGGGGATGGAAACCCGGAGAATGTAGGGTAAGAGGTCGTAATGTTTTGTAACAGTCTTCAGAGACTTGACTTTGCCTTGTTTGAAAAGTGCGGACGTCGAGTCACAACCGCTAACAGCATGGATGAAGGGTATATGCCCCGCCAGGCTGCGTTCAATGGTGGTTTGTGGGTGGTAAACAATTAAAGGGAATCTGCCTCTCCTGGTTTCAGAAAATATACGTTTGCTGGCATTTGGGCCCCAATCAATATTACCAGAAGAGCAATATCCTTGATGACCACTATTTCTTTTTCATGTTTTTAAGAATGGGCTGGGCAGTTTTACAAATTATTGTTTTTGCATCTTCTGTTGCCTGTTTGTTTTCAATTTGGGCTGCGGTGAGCCTTGGCCTTAGCATATCAATCTGTCTACATTTGTTTTTGGATTTGGAAAGAAAGTTTCCCAGGCTGACTGTGGGCACCATGGACTCGTTGAATTTTATTTCAACCGCCGATTGCTTTCCTGACCATCTCATTTGCTCCATGTATTTTGTGCCTATTTCTATATATCAGAGTAACGGTCGAAGATAACTACTGCTGTAGCCAAGTATTTTCTTTGGATATACTCAATGTAGCGACGGCAAATTTGCACAAATATCTGCCATTTAGACCAAACAACCCGATATAATAATAACCCACCATCAACCACATATTGCATATAGCGGTCTAATTATTTTATATCAGGTTATGATGTGAAAGCCTTGTACAAAGGTGACTTTTCCCTTTTC
The DNA here is from genome assembly GCA_944548615.1 of Micropterix aruncella. Taxonomy (NCBI): domain Eukaryota; kingdom Metazoa; phylum Arthropoda; class Insecta; order Lepidoptera; family Micropterigidae; genus Micropterix; species Micropterix aruncella. The sequence goes on from OX155980.1 coordinate 13,107,562, forward strand.
TTAGACCCGTCTCATCAAACAAAACAAGTCAAAAGGGACTCAGTTCGTATGTCAGAAAATCCTCCAGTTGTTCGTCTGATTGTTTTAAAACGCACATTCGGTGAAATAGGCTGTTTAAATTTACAATTACAGATTGGTTCTGAACCACTGTCAAACGCTTCATGGACGCAAGAGGTTTCATCCTATCACTCTGAAAATTCTTCTCTATGATTGAATTGATAAACTAAACCCCTACTTTTTTATACAAGTGATAATTTATGATAAAATCGGCCACTACTAATCACCCCAGTGCTAATGGAAACCAACTCAGCTGTGTCTGGGAAGGGCGGGTTTTGGCAGAACCATTCTATCATTGTCTGTGCATCTGTATTTTCTCGATTCAAGTTGCTCTCTCTGCTATCCAAATGTTGCTCTGATGAGACAAAATCAACTCCCCTGAACTGTTCTACGTCCCGCGTTACCTGGCAATGTTACCACAACTATACGTGAAAACGGCGCTCTGTGAGTATCAAACTAATTTAGAGACCGCAATAAGAACTCAGCAAACAATCTGCACGCGGCAATCTCGAACTATACATTTTGACGTCCCTCGAATGCAGACCACTTTTGGGCAGAGGCATTTTGTGTACATAGCCCCCAGGATCTTTAATATGCTAGATGAAGATTTAAAAATGTATGTGCCGAAGTCTTCTTCTTCTTTTAAAGCCAAAATTGATTCCTGGCTAAAACATGACGCCCGGCAAAATATCCACAAATTAATATACCGAGACAGTTCCCATCATTAAATCTTATCCCTGACATTTCTTATTATTATTATTATTTTCTTTGAATTTTTTTATTTATTACTATTACTTATTCATAAATTTTGGTGACTATTGTTTGATATTATTTGACATTTAATTTAATTTTTATTTTAATAACACGATTAATTATTTTTGTGTTTTATTTCCTATTGTGATCATTAGTTAGTGATTATTAGTTATAATTTGTAATGGTGACGGGAATATATATATAATTCTTTTCGTTTTTATTTTTTTTATTTTTTTTATTATTTATTGCCGAATATATGTGATATAACTAGAGAGCTAGCTGCCCTGGAACAAGCTGCCCTGGCACTTAGTTGGGCAGCAGCGGCCGTGTTTCATTTTAATTTTAATTTTAATTATATATTTTTTTTATTGATATGATTATTAGTGATACTTATGCACTGTTAATGAATTGTTAAATTAATTAAATAAATAAATAAATGCGGTTTTGGGCATATAAAGTTCATAGAGCTGCTCTACCGCACTTTCAAAATGCAAAGTGACAAAAAATACCATTTTTGAGGGCGCTTTAGCGTCAGTTTTGTAGATTATAGGAATTAAGTCTCTTAATATGAATTGTAGGAAATTTGGTCTATTGTAATTTTGTACTAAACAGTCATTATGAAAATATGCTTCATTCGTGAATTATAAGCGAAAAACTAAATTAAATGCATTTTTTAACAGTTTTTTTGGCGATTCCTGAAGTTAGATCATCTCTGGCGAGGGCGCAAAGTTAAAAATCAGATTGAACGTCCAAAAATACATGTAAAACCGTTGGAAAATTACTTCAAGATTTTTTTCCTGGAAACGACAAGCTTAGATCTCATTAACTTGGACTACAATGAATCATTCCCACAATTAAGCCCCATTTAATCTAAACAGATATGTATGAATCATTTTAGAAATATGTCTTTAAGTTTATTAGAAAATAATAATAATCTTCACCAATACGTTCGCATTACATGCCCACTCTGCCGTGAATACCTATAAATATCTTAGCCGCAATCAAAATACAGTTGGCTTTCATTATTATCTACCTTCAAAACAGAAACATGATGTCTACTAACAGGTTCGGTCGAATAGAAATTTTTATAATCCTCTGATTTTAGATTCGGTTTTGATTAGGAAAATTGTTAAATATTCTGGTTTTCCTGACAAATATCTCTTGACCGTCGCATGGATTCATACTGAAACCTTTAATGACAGTGAAATATCAAAGAAAAGAAAGAGTGTCCTATAGATATGATAGTATGATAGTGATGGTGAGGGAGTGAGATATGTTCCATATATAGATTAATATCTCTTAAGATAGAGAGTAGGAGAGATGCAGATTTATTGTTTCATCAGTTTACATATAACTTAAGAAATGTCTTTAGAATTTTAGATACATGTGGTAAAAGCTAGTATGCTCGCACTCTTCAATATTCTCTGGCAATTCCACACATACAGGTTATATTTCCTTCGAGGGGCTTGAGACGTCACACTGGGCTTCGCGGTGAGGAAGCACTGGGCGAGTGCAACCTCCCTACCTCGCCTAATACCCCCTTATATCCTCCCCCCCCCCCACTCCAACAACTTTTTCCCCAGACAAGCCCAGTTCTCGTCCTTTTATTTTTCTTTCTGCGATATTACATTTTCTCGGTTCGATGTTATTCCATATCAATTATGTTTTATATTATTCTTTGTACGTTTATTTTGTTAATGCGGTACACAAAGAGGAAACTTTTACTTTTAGTCTGCGATGCTCAATGCCACACGCCTAAATAATCCACAATTCACACACAAAGAATTTTTACCGTAATACCATGATCAGAATCAAGGCCCAGAGACACGCAAAAATCACTTCCCTTGAGGGTGATTCTTGCAAATGATTCAGCTATAAATTATATATTGTTAGATAACTTCCAAAGTAAGATATAAAGAAACATTTTGGTTTTTTCTGTAGGATTTTACTAAAGTAGGCTAAAAAGGAAAGCTTGAAAAACTAAAGAATATTTAATTATTTCTGATATCATATGGAATATTATTAAGTGAATGTTTAGTTATATAAAACTTTACACTTTTATCTATCTATTCCTAGGAAATTTGTATTTAAGCCATTTGTAAATATGTCATTTATTTTGATTAATGCGATGTAAACTGGTACCACTCTTTTCGTGGCCTCCGACTCTTTCAGCCATTTTTATTTGGCGTTTAAATTTCGGGAGTATCAAAACCACCATGATATTGGTGTTTTTTGTTTTTGTCATGTCTCTTTTCGATACAAATCCCCGAATATTTAAACATCTTATTTTCTTCCCAGTAAAGCAAGCGCTGACACCAATAAATAGTTTAAGTACTCCTCACGCCGTGACTAGTCCTAGGTTTCAATCCTGCAGGAAAAACACTATTCATTTTGTTGAACAGTCGAGGAGCAATGTAAGAAGAGTGTTTTTGTGCAAAACGTTCAGCTTTTGCTGACGTGCGTTCACTGATAAAATCTAGTGTTAATTGCCTTAAGACTTTTCAACTCAAATTGGTTTTTGATTGGTATGCCCTTTGTCGCAGTATAAATTGCAATGAGTTCCCGAACTAATACGTAGCTGAAGCGCGAGACCGTCGCGTCCGCGGCATCAGCGCGAGCGGCCTCGCACTCAAGAAGCGTGGTTTTGCAGCCCTCCATTACCGCTTCGGATGCCTGAATTTTAAACCGCGCATTTATAGCCGCTTTCTGCGCGCTGAAACTGAAGGACCGCTTTTTCAACGATACGCAGCGAATGAAAAGAAACGGTAATTTGAATACCGATTTATTGGGTATTCGCTTCAATTGAAGAACGTCTATTTCACTTTACATTCAAATAAGCCACAGCGCAATGAATTCCGAATCGTCGAAGCGTGATTGATACATTTTGAAACAGATTTGAATTGCAGCTATTGAGTTCCCGCCAAGGCTCTATTTTCCGTACAAACGGTCAAAACTATTTTAGACGCTTCAATTAACATTCACATGTAAATATATATTAATTTACAAGATGTCAATCTCCTCTTATTAAATATTTGTCATCAGATATGTATGCAAAATGATATTAAAAAAGTTTTAGTATAAAAGGCTGTATGTCTGCATTCGATTTATTTATGACCTAAAAGATAAAGCATCTAAAATTTTATAGCATCCAAAAGAGTACAAATATTACAATCAATCTATTTTTATATATATATGTATATATATATATATATATATATATATATATATATATATATATATATATATATATATATATATATATATATATATATATATATATATATATATATATATATATATATATATATATATATATATATTTTTCATCAAAGTGTCATCCTTTAAACGAATTCTTTAAAAAAAGATTATATATATATATATATATATATATATATATATATATATATATATATATATATATATATATATATATATATATATATATATATATATATATATATATATATATATATATATATATATATATATATATATATATATATATATATATATATATATATATATATATATATATATATATATATATATAAATATATATATATATATATATATATATATATATATATATATATATATATATATATATATATATGTATATACATATCCATTATCTTTTTTCTGCTAGTTTCTTATTTAGCAACTGATTGTACTCGGTCGCAGGACTAAATAGATACTGATTTTCTTATGATTAAAACTATTTTTGTTGTTATCAGGTGACGCAGGCAGACCTAGAATTTACTATGTGGAAGATGAAGACGAAATTCTTTTTCATTTTCAACAAGATCCTACTGTATCAACTGTGATTGTAGCACGCCTCCTTGGCATATCTCAATGGAAGGTGTGGTATACAGTACATTCCATTACACGCCCGTACAAGCGATCGACGAAGGAGATCCCCCGAGAAGGATACAATTTTGTAGATTCTTACTACAAGCTGACCTGGAAAGCCCAAATTCTCTCAAACAAATTTTATGGACCGATGAGTCCAATTTTGACAAGGACGGCATAACAAATTATCACAATGCACATTATTGGGAAGAAAGAGCAATGGGAAATACTCACTTGAAGAGACCTAAAGGTTCACAAAGAAGATTTTCTGTCAATGTTTGGATGGGAATTATTAATAATCATTTAATTGGACCTCACTTTCTGCCCCAGAATTTAAACGGTAGACAAAAGTGAGCTGCGTAAAATAATGCGTGTATGTTTGCGAAATAGAGGTGGTCATTTTGAAAATGAACTGTAATAAATAAATGAAAAAAACATTATTATCTACAAAGCCACTTATATATATATATACATGTATTCATTTCATGTATATATATATATATATATATATATATATATATATATATATATATATATATATATATATATATATATATATATATATATATATATATATATATATATATTTTTTTTTTTTAAAGAATTCGTTTAAAGGATGACACTTTGATGAAAAAATAAAAATAATAAAAGCCACTTACATAGCTGGAAGGTTTTGTCCAAGCTATGTAAGTGGCTTTTATTATTTTTATTTTTTCATCAAAGTGTCATCCTTTAAACGAATTCTTTAAAAAAAGATTTTACAAAAAACCAATCAAATATTAACTATATATATATATATATATATATATATATATATATATATATATATATATATATATATATATATATATATATATATATATATATATATATATATATATATATATATATATATATATATATATATATATATATATATATATATATATATATATATATATATATATATATATATATATATATATATATATATATATATATATATATATATATATATATATATATATATATATATATATATATATAAATTATTTTCAATAATATATAAAATTAGATTCATGAAAAGTTACTTATCTGGGGTCCTGGTGGACCAGAAACATTTAAACGATAGTTAATGTCCTCTTTAAATACTTAGGGCAGCGGCACCTGTTTCCGCAATTGATAACCTATGATGTTCTTAGTTATTGCAGCCGAATTACTGTATGCCCTTGGATGTAATACGTATAGGAGGATGGTTTCTGTAACAGAAATGGATGTTAGTAACTTATTTTAGAAGAAATTATATGATTGAGAATATTTCGACACTAGTCGTATTCATCTCTATGACATTTCTTATATATATGTAATTTTTAATAAAAATATATATGTATATATCTAATTTTATATATTATTGAAAATAATTTTAAAAAAATTACACACTTAAAATATCAAAATATATATATATATATATATATATATATATATATATATATATATATATATATATATATATATATATATATATATATATATATATATATATATATATATATATATATATATATATATATATATATATATATATATATATATATATATATATATATATATATATATATATATATATATATATATATATATATATATATATATATATATATATATATATATATATATATATATATATATATATATATATATATATATATATATATATTTATATATATATATATATATATATATATATATATATATATATATATATATATATATATATATATATATATATATATATATATATATATTGAAATATTTGATAGTTTTGTGTATATATTCTTTTTAGAATTGATTAATAAGATGATTATAAAGTAAATAATTATAAAAGCCACTTACATCGTGACGAAGGATTCCCTTGATCGGATTCGGGAATGCTTTAGGTGTTAACGAGAATGATGATAATTAATTGCTGAAAAGTATATATATATATATATATATATATATATATATATATATATATATATATATATATATATATATATATATATATATATATATATATATATATATATATATATATATATATATATATATATATATATATATATATATATATATATATATATATATATATATATATATATATATATATATATATATATATATATATATATATATATATATATATATATATATATGTATATATATATATATATATATATATATATATATATATATATATATATATATATATATATATATATATATATATATATATATATATATATATATATATATATATATATATATATATATATATATATATATATATATATATATATATATATATATATATATATATATATATATATATATATATATATATATATATATATATATATATATATATATATATATATATATATATATATATATATATATATATATATATATATATATGATTAGTATAAGTGTAAATTATTATTTTCAAATTGAA
>OX155980.1:13119893-13184893 GCA_944548615.1 Micropterix aruncella
TAATATTTGAATGAGATATACTTACGGATGTGGACGACTTTCGAATGTGCAATGTAAGTTTAAGGGTCCCTTTGCAGTCGACTAATGATCACTATTCATCCATATATCTCAAAAATCAAGCTAATCCTTTTGCAACACAAAATGCCTCTAATTGAGACGAATTAAAGCGAAAAAATCAAAAATAAAACACATTGATCACTCCGACAAAGCCGTTTCATAAATGCAGGTGACATAGTGAAATAATGATGATCATAATTTAATAGAAATGGAGAAATAAACATATTTAAACGAGAAAAATTGCTTATGCAAAAGGTAGAGATAGGCGATAACATGTTCAATGCGCTTAAATTGCCTTTTGGTTATATTTATAACCATGGAAAAACGATGGATCAATGGAATGGCAATTTCTTGCCAACTTTTATATGATTATGATATTATAATTTATTTTATTTTATTTGAAGAGGCATTTACAGCGCTTAATTAATGTTACATATACGTGTTTCCTTATATGTAAGGCCAAAAGTACGCTATAATTGACTTGTTACACTTAAGCTTTACATAATAGAAAAAAAAATCGGTTGTCTGTAAAGTCGGTTTAATGACGATAGTTGAACGTGACAACGTCATAAGAAAATACTGATGGAATGGTTGCATTTTTCAAAAGAAAATTGTAATTTTATTTGTTTGATAGATATTTTGTATGGATATAGAGAAGGAGGTAAATGGAAATCACAATTGAATTGATCGAGTTACATTTATTTGTACGCATAAATACAATTAGGGGGGTTTTTTTTTTTTTTGGTAACTTATTGTTATAGTTTTGTCAATTATAGCATAACCTACAATCGCTGCACTAGCGGACCGATGCTATTTATTTTAATGATGAAAGCACGAATATTCGACAATATATCACTGAACATATATTTAATATCGAAAGAATCATTACCTTTATCGCCGCAATTATCGTTGCTATAAACAATTGACACCACATTCACTTTTCACAGCACTTCATACTTGACGAAAACATGTAAATGTATTATTGTATAGCAGCTGTCCACGCGGACGCATCCCTCACTCAAGTAGGAGAGAAACAGATGTCGAACGCTGCCGAACGCGGAGGCCGATTGTGCCTCTTTGTCGCTCGTTCCGCGCTCTCATGGAACGCTTCAGAGCGAGGTAACGCCGCATGAGTCATGTTTTTTCGTGCGTGCAGCCGGCTCCATCGAATTATAAGACGTTGTCACGTCAAAAAACGATTAAAATAATAATACAAATATACACTAAATAATGATGATGCGATATGTTGCGATAAATATTTATTATTATTGAATGGTTGAGTTAGTGTATTAGTGAGTTGAGAATACTGGCCAGATTTGTATTAATCATAACGTAACATAATTTATATAAGATTAAAATTCGTTTTGGTTATGAGGTACTGCGATCATTCGCAAGATAAATGGTACCGTTGTCAAAGTTATTCGCCGAGCCTTGTGGAAGTTGAATCCCGCCCTCGAGTTGCAGCGGTCCTGTCATCCGACTTTCGTTAGCTGACCGCAACACAAGATATCCCGTTATAACGCCAGATGTAAGGAGGAAAAGCCACACCCCACTATTGTTGAAGCTGCTAAGAACACATCACCCAGTCACTGGTTGCGGTTAGCTCACTATTTTGGTGACAAATTTACAAACCAACTTATGTTTAACATGGGATACTAATTAAAGGGACACAGTCAGAGAAACCTTCACTCGTCGGTAGTCTTTGCTTCTGCATAGATCTAACTTATCTCCATTTACAATCGGAGGCCCCTCCGCAATATTTTATTGGAGGCCCAATGTAGTAGAGATTTTGCTTCGTTGGGAGGGAGAGGGGGGGGGGGTGGTTTACAAGGGACACAATAGGATATTTATTGATTATTTTCCTGCAGATACCATGATTTTTAAAGAGGTGCAATAGAGGTTTGGCTGGCAGGCTACGAGCGCCAACACGTGAAGTTAAACAGTAAAGCCGTTCCAGGTGATGGCGTTTGCAAGATCATGTTGTGTATTTAATTTGTATTCGTGGTCTTGTGGAATATTTAATTCCTATGTAACAGTGAATTCTTCGACAAGGAGCTATCTGCTGAGATAGCGATTAAAGAGATATATCTGGACGGAGGGCTGTGTGTCCTAGACTTTCACAGAATCGATTCTGTTTAGAGAGCGGATCGACATCCAGAATCTAAGCTGAAGCTATCTCGATTATCGAGATAGCTTCAAATTAGCTACAGATTTGGTGGGTACTGTTATAACCTTGCTTACACGAGCCACTGACAGGCTAATTACTTCGTGAATAACAGCAAGGACATTGTCATGGATGTAAGTGAACTGTTCTTCAGTCAGATGGCTATCTATGGCCGCTTTGCAGTCTAGCTGTGTAAGAGGTATTGCTATAAAAGGGACATGAACTACGCTCTGAATAGCTCTGACGAGCAATTATTAATAATACTAGGGCCTGAAAGTATATGCTGAAAGTAATATAAAAAAAATATCAGCATCTCTGGCGTCTAGTCATACAAGGTACGTCCAGTCACTGAAACGTAAAGACCTTCCACTGATTTGAACTAATTTGATGTAATATGAAGTAAATTGGGGGGGGGGGGGGTTGTATGTTGTATCGAGAAATTTTTGGAGTGACAAATATCCATGACTTATGATTTTAATGGAATTAAAAATAACTTGAACGTATTACGGTCTTATTTATTTCCCTTTACATCGCCTTATATATTCCATACAATACACCTGTCATGGCAGCTGCTTGCCACCCAAGCGTTATTTCTACGTGGTATTCGGAATGTTACACGCCGGTGAAAAGTCGAAAGTGCTATATCATTTTTTTCGATGTTTTGAGTTGATTATACCAAACAGATTTTTAATATGTATACTAGCAGACCCGGCCACGCGTTCTGTGGCTAAGGTTTTTGTTATATTACATTGTAGTAAACTATTTAAGAGGAACGGTAGGAGAACATCATTCATGGGGACCACCATGCTTTTTGACATAGATGCCATTTGTAATAAAATATGGCGACCTCCATGACAGATTTTCTACTACCGTAACCCCGTAATACAATGAAATTATTATTTACGGACGAAGACGAAAACGTTAATGCTGTTATAAAAATCCACTGGATTGGGGTTTAAAGGGGAAGGACTTTGAACACGATTGATTAAAATTTTCGTACAGTTGATATTAAGCAAAAATTAATACAAAAGAATTAATTTTAAAATGTATTATTATTTTTATTCAAGTTTGTAACAAATGAGTATATTAGAAAGTTGTTAGTAAATAACATGTGACACTTAAACTTATGAATGAGGTAGGTAGGGCAGATAATCTTAAATCTTTAACAATAATATTTATTATTTTGAATTATAAATACTTTTAATTTCAATTTAATTTAACACTAATCGGTGAACAATATTTTTGGTTAACCTGTCTTTAGCTAACACAAATAGATTCGACGGTTTCCCTACACGTGAACATGCATCATATAGTTGCCCATGAGAAAAACATGGATTTTCCAAATCTAAACCACAAATGGACAATGTTTGGCCTTGAGACTTATTTATAGACATGGCAAAAGCTAAACGAATTGAAAACTGTAGCTTTCTGAAGGGTATGGTAGAATCTGACGGTATCATTGGAATACGTGGCAACAGGACCACTTTTCCTTTAAACTTCCCAGTTAAAATGGTTGCTTCAAGAATATTTCCGGTGATCTTTTTGATGACCAAACGCGCACCGTTGCATAATTGAGGTGGATTCAAATTACGTAGGAAAATAATAGGGGAACCAATCTTTAACCGAAGAATATGTGGTGGCATTCCAGGTATATCTAGTGAATTTAAAAATTCAATCGGAAAATGTACACTTTCATTTTCATCAACAACAGTATAAATTGATTTAAAAGACATCAGATCGCCTGGTAACAACTGTTGTATCTGGAAGTTAATTTCGTCAACATCAACATTTTTGGCTGCCAAAATCGACCGATAACTGAGCCAGTTATGATTCAAGTAATTATTCTGTATATCCGGAAAAATACAGCCAGCATAATCCGATCATAAATATGTTTTTGTTCTGCTGTCAGTAATGGCTCCTTTGTTCATGATAATAATTGTTGCTAAATTACCATGGTCATATTGTTTTTCTCGTTATAAATCGGTGTTGACTAAGTCGGTGGATGGGAGATCAGGTGTTGGCATACCATAAAGACTAAGTGGTAAATTTGAAATAAAAACACATAATTCCTCGATCAACACTAACGCTTCATTATATATCTCTGGCGTATAATCTATGTTTTGGCATTGATCTGTTTGTCTAATTCGGTGCAATATGTCCTCTGTCATACAATTTTTATATTTTTCCCACAAAGTTTGTGCTTGCGATGGATAACATGTCGTCAAAATAATTGCAAACAGCTGACGAATGTTATTGGGCGTTGATGTCAACGCAGCATCAGCAAGCGTTAAGTCCCAATGGTTATCGTCATCTAGCAATTGCAGTTCACGACATGCATCTTGGTATGTATTGAATACTCGACCATTAACTGTTCGCTGAAATTCAAAAGACGTTGGTCCGGAAACATTCACCAATAACAAACGTAAATAGAAGCACTCACGTTGCTTTGGATGTACCGTGTAAAGTAGCCCCAATGTCTTTGAATATGCCTGTAATAGAAGGATACACATTTGTAGGTTTAACATAGCAGCGCCATCTATTGATTACTTACTCAATCCAGTCAACCAATATCGCCATCTGTTAAAATCATTTGGAGCTAACGGATAATTGTGAATGTCAAATAATAGACAAATAATTTGCAATAAAATAATATTGCGACTATAAATTAAGATGTAAGCTATCCTATTTTTCAAGTTGGATCAAACTGCACACGGTGTGCAAATTTGATTCAAATCGGTTAAGTAGTTTAGGAGTCCATCGCGGACAAACAACGTGACACGTAATTTATATATATTAAGATTAAACATGGCTTAAGGGCATATCTCAACCTATCTTTTTTTTGTATATAAAAACGAAAGGGCATGCATGAAATATTCATACTCAAATAATACAACATAAAATAATTTATGGACTTGGATTATAGAGTTTTTTGGGTCTTTTTCAAATACGTATTTTTGTTATGTTCAATTTAGCACAAGGAAAGACCCAACTATATTGGAAGCCGCATGGCCTACATCTACAAAGTGCAGGGGGACCGACCTGCTGGGGGTTCTAATAAACTCGTTAGAAACACCGATCAAACTAAATCAAATATCATTTAATAATAAAGATAAATATTACATACTTTAAATTAAACATCTACATAACTCAGTTTTGCCCGTATTCAGATAGACGTATTCATATTATTGTTGGTATTTTTTTTTTGTGAGAATACAGATTTACAAATTCCCACTCACCTCTTTGGTAATGATAAGCGTATTAAAAATAGTTGATTGTTAATATAATAGGTCATAGTCATAGACATAGTTTATTAATTCCTAAAACATATATACTGATGAATGGGTCATTTTACAATAGTAGAAAATTAGTCATATCATCATCATCATTATTCGTACATATATTTTTTTTATATAAAGGCAAGGTACTTTCTGCTCAATTACAAACAATAGTCAGACTCAAATTACAAGAAAATCAGTTGTGGCACCCGAAGACTTACCCAAAAAGTAGCCGAGGACTGATTTTGTTTGAATAATAATTTCATAAATAAAACCAAAAATCAATAAAATTTAGCAAAACAATTAAACAATGAAAAAATCACAATGATTGAATCGTCTCTTAAATACAGGATGACAGATCGAAAGTTTGTTTTAAAATTCGAATGTATCCACTATTTAAAAGGACGATAGAAGGTTGCTGGGCTCGTAATTAGCCTTTTCTAAAAAGTAGCCAAAGACTGATTTCATCTGAATAATAATTTCATAAATTAAATCGATGAGTGCCGTTTCCATTATACAACCGCCTCAGGCGGCGCGGTTCACTTTTTGGCTACCCTCGGGCGGCTCGGCGATAATATTTGAATAATATGTATGGCGGAATTTAAATTTTGTTATTCCAGCTTGTATGACGAGACATTCCCACCAAAATATTACAATGTGATCTCGGCTCTACATCTGTGTATCAAACTTCAAGTCTCTACGTTCAATATTTCGTGATTGATAATATGATTAGTGCTTCCCCTGGTGGGACGATTTCATACGTGATCTTTTTTAATTCTTGCCATGATCAAATTATGCCTGCCTGCTAAATTTCAGCTCAATCGAATTAAGCGTTTGGGCTCTATCGTGAAGCAATAGATACAGAGAGAAGGTCAAAAAAGAAAAATATCAAAAAAAGCAACAAAAAAAACCTAATAGTCAATAGATTGGATCCGACGGACCTTTTACTTATTATTAAAGTTAAAAGGAATCGTTTGATATCGGTTCTTTATGATATACTTTATATAATAAAAATAATAACGATAAAATCTAGATTACTTTTTATTTATATAGTGTAAAAGTTATACTGAAAGGGCGTAAGTAATTATTATGAACACCAGTAAATTAAACGACGTTAACGCAAGGTTTTATATCCAAATATTTTTATGATAAAATTTAATTTAGACACTAGAATTGTATAATGTAAAAACTAAGAGTTTTTTTAAGCTAACGTTATTCAAAAAACATATGTATATTAGTTTAAAAAAACAAAAGAAATATTCAGAGGAGCAACCCTTTAAAATGATTTACTGTAAAATCTTAATTTTTGTAACGACCTTTACAACGACCAAAAGTGGTTTTCATTCACGTTTCGTAAGCGGAGCAGTATCCTACTACGTCGCTGGTTTAAGGCAATCAATTGTTTTTATCGTCTCTCAAAGTGCAAAGATTTTAGTGCTACAATCGTATCGTGTTATCGACATTGTACTGCGATGACATCTCTACGATGTAATAGCAATTCACAGACCGCTTATCACGATGAACTGTCAAATATATGGAATTAAATTAATTATACTTAGGTCGCTGAATCGGCGCTCTTGAACACTCAACTTGATTATTTTCCTCAAACCACGCACAATGGAGCTAAATACAGGACAATCTGGTCGAAAGTCAACACTTCAAAAGTGCAATAAATGTTATTATTTCTTTCGGAGAAAATAGTTAAAAGACTTCTGCTTTATGCACCATACTGAGAAAAGCAGATAAGGTGCTACTCTTCTGATGGAAATTGTCCTTATCATCTCGGGGGAGCTCAAAACGGATATTTATGTACATCTTCATGTCGTTTTTTTTTTGCGCGTTAACAATACTTTCCTTCCTGGTCGGTTAGTGAATGGGAAAGTAAAAAAATCTATCAACGAGTCTGAAAATAATTAATCAAAACGTCAAAAATAAAAGTTAAAAGAAATATAACTAGGTTTTGATTATATATTTTTTTGTATAATATAGATTAAATCTAGATAAATAAATAAATTAAAAATTAAAAAAATAAACAAATCCTTATAATAAACTTGTTCGTTGCACTGGCTAATTCGCTGTCGTGGGTTAATAAAACAAAATAATTATCTTAGGAATTATCTAGTTAGGTAATTAATTGTGTTTATTCTGTAACTGAATGGCACTACAGTTGAGTACTTGCCATTTTCCCCAGTTCTATGTATTTAAAGAACTGGATGATCTTAAAATAAAAAATAAAATTAATTAAATATTAATATTTATAACAAAGTTTTAGTCAAATCCCGGGTTGCACCGAGTCGATAGAAACAGGCGCGGATTTAATTAGACTCGTCGAAACTACCTATTTTAATGTGGGATTTGCGATCGCCTAATCGTTCGTGACTCTTATTTCTCAAAATAAATGAGTTTCATCTCAATAAAATTAAATGAGTTTAATGACAAAGTAAAAATGAAATTAAATTATTGATGTTTCGTCATCTATTTATTTCACATTATTGATTCTACCAGAAGAAGAAGAAGTAAAACTCGATGGTCTTCATCGTGATGGTCTTAATATGTATTATTAATAAATATATTCCTTTTCTTATGAGTTTTCAATTTACCAGACTCTGAATAAAATGAAGAAAGGTACTTTAATTAAAAAAAATATTTTTTAAATGTTTTATTTTTTTTATTTTACATTATTCAGTCAAATATTTCCGTGTGTAATTAAACGTTTGACTTTACAGATTTCAGGAAATTTAATATAAAAAATATTTAATTAAATTATGAATGAGGCACCCAAAATGGCTGTTGTCAAGGTGTTGATTTTACGCGGAAAAGAAGTTACTCTATAATCATTTTATGCTTAGCGTAGTTTAGTTTACTTAGTTTTGAAGTACTAATAACTTTGAGAACGTCTTCGGAAGAGTTGCCCGCACTTTTACTGCATAGATTTATATTTTTAAAATTTGTGTTTGCGAGACTTTCACCATGAAATGGATTTGACTTATGCAATATCACCGGGGAGAGGGATAGTCAAGTAAAGTTTTCAGAAAATCTTTTTTGGTGCCATTTTGAAAAACCTAATCAATGTTTTTTATTGCAGCCTATTTTTGAAATCCTCATGTTCAAAAACACAAAAACTAGACATTTTGGTCACGTTCCTATCGCGTAAAATCGGGGGTCAGGCTGATTTCGGGTTTCGGCGCCATATTGGACGTCATCTTGAATATCTTTCGGTTGGGATTTTTCTTGCGCAATTGGCATTTTTAGATTCAGAAGGTACGAAATAGGGGTTCAGTAGTTTCCAAATAGGGGTTCAGAAGGTTCGAAATAGGGTTCAGGAGGTTCGAATGACATTTACCCCATAAGTAATATGAAATATTTTTAAACCTAAAACGAAGATCCTCCCTCGTTATTTCGACTAGACTAGGTTAATAAACTGGAAAGCGCGCATTTTATACGTGGGACACATGTTTCCGTCTCCTGTTTTACTAACTAAATGGTCTATCTATGGTATAGTCAAAAGCTGGTCTCTTCCAAGGTGCTATTCATCTGGATTAATCACCCGAAAGAATCTGTTATACGTTTAGTTGCGAGTATGTCAAAGAAATTGAACGTGGACAAAGCTTTGTCTATTTCAATTTTTTCTTTTATTTCCAATACCGGGGCACCCCGGCTATCGCAGTTATGTTTATTTTTATTGAGAAGCGTACTTTCTTTGTTGCAGATCGGCGCTTTGATATTTCAGCAGGAATAATTGAGATCGACAATATTTTTCGACAAAGTCTCTCAAAACACTCTCAAAATATGGTCGGAGGTTTCTTTAAGATCTACCACAATTGGTCAATTTTGCTGCTGCTCAAGTTCGGGTTGCTGCTATTTTCGGGAACTGGTAAGTAGCATATGTATTTTTGAGAAATTGATATAATATATTTGGGAGATTATTATTTTCTATGCATTTTCGTCCACAATTATATTTACCGCATGATACACACATTACCTTTCACTGTTATCATTTAATTTTGTAGTCACAATTCAATCAATCGATGAAAATGTTTTGGCACAGTAATGTAGAGCAACTTTTATATTTATATTCATAGAAGTTTGGTAAATATACGCTGAAAAAAAACATAATAGATGGTAAAAACTAATCAAACATTTTTTCCTTTAAAATCCAGTTCTAATATTAATCGACTGAAAATCGACCGTAATTGATTAGTTTTCGGCAATTGATTTTGACGTAGTTTATTCTGACAAGGTTTGATAATTTTGAGAAGAAAATACTGTTTCTTAATTAACTTACTATACGATTTGTATGTGTGTACTTTATATTTCCGTGTACTGTGTCCGTATGCTGTAAAAGGTATGTGTGATTTATCAGGGCGTATCTGTGTATTAGTATAATTTATAATTGTAAGAGAGATAATCACATGAGCGGTGACTATCTTAGTATCCGAGTCAATATGTAATATAAAACGATTTTAATTGAAAGAAAACGGATTATTACAGCGTCAAAATAGACGATAGGGTTTCCCGATGTTTCGGTAAAGCTACATTTGATATCATAAAAACAATGCGACTGCACTCTTATTGCAAATATAAATTTTCCAAGCGTGCGATAAAATATCGTTTAGTTCCACGCGGTCGGAATCCGTTTTTTTTTTCAATTAAAATAGCAGACTCAATTTACACATGCACTTCCGACGAGGGCATTGTAGGTTTCATCACCCTACATTCATTCATCAAAAATACAAAGCTTATATTGAAAATAAATGAAATATCGTATTGAAAATAAAATCAATCGATTCGTGATAAAATTAGACGACAAAACAAAGATAAAACAATGAAAAAACACTTTATTGCATCGGTGAAAGCCGAAAACAGAAGAACTAAAGAAAATAAATCCTTTATGTATTTATGTGAACAATGCAAAATTAAATATTTTAAATGTTGACAGGAAAATGGTCTGAAATATGCTAAAATATGAAAATGGCTAAAATATTCAATTACAAATATAGTCTTTGGTTATAGGACTGTTTTAATTGTTTTGGTATTTAAATAACATTATATGACAATCATTATATGAATAGCAAAAAAAGGCTGCGTTGATTGTTATTTATAGGTATAAATAGACATTTCACATATAACTGGGACTTACGCTCGTCAAGGAATTCCATGTTATTTTCGCAAGCATCAGGACCGGCATCCAATCCCTCATAAATCTAATCATAATAGATGATTTTTTTTTCAAGAAGATTTGAATCTACATTTAGTAAGTGTACAATAAGAAGAAATAGTAAAAAGTAATTCTAATAAAATAATAAAATTCAAAATATGTAAAAAGTTCAAAATAAATAAATACATGTATAGTCCGACTGAAGTACGCTTTTTGAGCGAAGTTTATGTCGTGTTATGCTAACATTATATAAATAGCAATTTGAATAGCATAAAATTAGGTTGTCGTTTAAATAGATATTTCACATAAAAGTGGGATGCTCGTCAAGGAATACAATACAAATACAATACAAGGACAATACAATGCAATACAATCAAATACTCCAGTAGATAGGCATTCCTACACTTGGATTCGTCACAAAATTAAATGCTTAATATTTAGTTATTAAAAACATAACTATCATAATAGTTGTCATGGCTGTAATAATATATTCAATATTACTTACAAATAATCAAAATTTACTAATGTCATTAAATAGTAAGAGAGAATAATATATATAAAATAGAAATCCAAATTCTATGTAGAATGACTATATTTTACAGATTTTACATATTGATATACAACAGATATACATGGAAAATAAACTCCGAATTTCAAACTCCCTTATACCATAAATTGGGTTTCTTACCAAATTATTTATAATTATCCTTCTAAATTTTTCCTCTCCAAGGCTTTTTGACCCGCTGCCACTCGCTGTGATTCGTTTGCCAATATTAATCCACAAGGACATAAGGAATGACTGTCGAAGCGTTTAGAATTCACCTAATAGATTAGAAAAAAGGGCATTTCGTAACGGGCAGATTGCTATGAATGAATCTGGGTTTGGTTTAGGTTCATTAGCCGATACAACACAAGATAAAGGACTCTTTATGAAGCGAATTGTGCGAAAAATTGATCACTCGGTACTAAAATCACCGGTAATATTACAAACAATCACCAAAACCTGTTTCTATAATCGCAACCGTACCCAGCTATATGAATTGTTAAAACCCGTTGGCCTCGACGCAATTGAAATAAGTGTCTACGCGACGACACCTTTATCTGGGCTTGTCGGGTGCTTGTCAACGCCACTGATTAGGTAATAGTGTCAACGCGGCTCGGGACGGCAGACTGGCGACTAACTGTATGTTGTTGCCTATCTGCTTCACGGCGCTGCTTCATATTTTTATGTAACATAGACGTATGTAAGGCCGTAGATTCTATTTTCGTTTTACAAAATGTTGCCAATTTGAGTCAGTGAAGTAAATGATTTCATACATTTTAAACGCTGTAAATTTAAACTGATAATGTTAATAATTTGGACGCAACTAATAAAACAAAATATATTTATCTCTTTCAAGCAACCTCGTTCAATATTTTGTTAGAAAGAGAATAGCTTGTTAATATGTCGGTAACTATGAAGATACACATTAATGAACCATGCCTGTGTGGGACCGTTCCTAGTGAAAAACCAATCCTCCTGGTACGATTATACAAATATAACTTTTGTAGTGATTCATGTAGGTAAAAATTGCGGTTCGGGTGCCAAAAGAAAACACACATGCTGTTTATTATATTAGATAGCAGTGATTACAAAAAAATATTACTGTTAAAAAAAAACAAATTCTCTCACAACATTTAATTATGTAATAGAAATTAAGATATTATATAAGCACATGATTTTATCTTTTCAAACGATGTATTTTGCGGTACAAGCAGCAGAACAAGCTTATACGACAGTGCGGAAAATCTATGGACGAATGTTGTTATAGCGGGTTTTTCAATTTCCTCATCTAAAAACGGTAAAGGTTACATTTTTCTTTTACTCTTATACAAAGTGAGTTTTTAATTAGTGGCATCCTTAAAGTGGGTCAGTACGAACAAATAAACAACTTTTTAATAAGAATGTTTGGATTTTTTTTTGTTAAAAAAATGTTTTTTATTTTGGTAAGTAAATCTTGACTGATAATTATAAGTTTAAAAAGCGTTAAGCGCGCTACGCCATCTAGCAATAGGTAAAATATTGCGAATAAACAATATTCGTGTTTTTTACCTACCACTAAATGGCGCAACGCGCTCAACTCTTTTCATTAATGTTATAAAAATATACACTGCCGGCCAAAAGTTTGAGACTACCTACATCAAGAAAGAAAAATGAAATAAAACTCAAAATACGAAGCAAGAGGTTAAATTATTATTCAAAATAATTATTTACTTAAAACTTATTTACACATACATCAAGAAGAAAACCAAAAATATCAATAAATTACATTAAAAATGCCGTACATATTTTAAACAGATTTTTCGTCAAAAAACCCTCCTTTGCATTTTATTACATTTTTCTTTAGTTTGCATACAACGAATCAATTTGTCGATTGTATCTTATGAAATATTGTTCCAGCTTTCTTGTAAAGTCTTCCAGATGTCCTCTTTCGAGGAGGGACAACAACTGCGCACATTTCTATCAAGCTCTTCCCACAAAAGCTCAATTGGGTTGAGATCCGGGCTCTGAGGGGGCCACACCATGTTTTTCAACACCCCTTTTGTTTCTTTACGTTCTAAATAACTCCTGTATTATTGTGAACTAGGTTTGGGATCATTATTGTGTTGGAAAAAAAATCCTTTTACAATTAATCTTAAACCAGACAGAACGGCATTTTGCTGTAGTGTTCGTTTATACTGCTCCTTTTTCATGATTCCATCGACTCGTACCAAATTTCCGGTTCCATGGACTGAGAAGCATCCCCAGACTATAACGGAACTACAACCATGCTTGACTGTAGGCACCATACAGCCTGGCATCATCTTTTTCTGGGCGCTACGTCGAACAAAATTCGTCCTTTAGATCCAAATATTTCAAATTTGAATTCATATGTCCAAAGAACTACTAAGGCCACAAAACAAAGAGAAACGGGTGCAGTGGGCCCTTACCCATCGATATTGGTCGGAAAACAACTTTAAAAAAGATAAAATCGACAAATTGATTCCTTGTATTCAGACTAGTGAAAAACGTAATAAAATGCGAGGAAGGGTTTTTTGGACGAAAAATCTGTTTAACATATGAACGGCATTTTTAATGTAATTTATTCATATTTTTGTTTTTTTTTCTTCATGTATGTGTAAGTAAGTATTAAGTAAATAAGTATTTCAAATAATAATTTAACCTCTTTCTTCATATTTTGAGTTTTATTTTATTTTCCTTCCTTGATGTAGGTGGTCTCAAACTTTTGGCCGGCAGCGTATATATGTATTAAATTTTCCTTAAAAAAAAGCTTTTTATGGCGATTGGAAGAGCGGTATATAAGTTGATGTGTTGCAGCGCCATCTATTGGTAAGTTACAATAAAGCGGAAAAAACATATATGAAAAAATACATATATTTAAGTGCTAACTTTCATGGTAATCGACCAAACTGTGTCGTAGTCTATTATGCTCGAAAAGACAGACAGACAGATAAATATATATCAACGTCTATTTTTATATATCGATACAGAAATATACTTTTCAAAATTGTTAAATAAATAAACTAATGTAGATTTTCATCATGAACCTTCGTTATTATATCGAGAAAACCGGAGACATTAGCAAAATGGTCACAAAGTTATTGAAGATGAATTTGGTTACAAATGGTAGAAAATTAATACTCAAAAGCAATGATATACTGCATTTCTACAATATACGCCACAATTTATTTACGTAAATCATCCATAGCCTCATATCGTACCAGCCAAACAGCGCGGTCGTGTGTGGTTAGTTTAATCTAGACAGGTTATCCTTTCTAAAAAAAACTACTTGCCGGTTTTACCCGACAGCTCGGTTTATGCCTCTCTGCCAGTGCACTTAACAATCTCATATGCGCTGGAAATGTGTTTCTGAAATGTTAATGTATGCTCCACGTCACTATTATCGCGTTTCACAAACCGCCCTAGCCATAGGGGGTTTAATTTAATAAAAGCCTTCGTGAGATGCCTGCGCGTATGACTGCTTTCATCACATTATAAATATTTGATCTCAGTCCCCGGAGGAAACCTCGCGAATATTCGCAGATCTATATTAAGCTGAGCCGAAGAGAAAGAGTGTATTACCAGAGTCTGGCCGCGAAATCGTGGACAAAACTTTAAACACCGCTGTTAGTAACCTCACACTTAATGTCAAATTTTCTGTTGAATAGACGAAATTATATTATTTCGTTGATTTCTACGTTATTATGCAAAATTCTGGAAAAAAGAACATATTTAGAAAATTGCTTGGCTAGATGATACTAGCCTCTAAGATTACATGTTACGTAATATTAACGGGAACAAAGGAAACGTTATACGGCCCTGAACCTTATGGCCCAAAGCTAATGCTTAAAAAATATGTTTAGAACGATCCGTCAACCACTGGAACAGCACGCCAGGGTTGAATCATTCCAAAGCACTAGTAAAGGCTTACGACCGTAAGACTGCCCGTGAGGCCTTATCGCTAAATAGGAACAATCTACGCATACTGGTGAGGGCGCTCACGGGGCATTGTGGCTTGAACAAACACGTCATGTTCAACCATAAGCTACAGGACACAAAAATGTGCATGTTATGTTCAGGGGCAGAGGAAACTCCCCTGCACCTCATATGCGAGTGTAGCCCGCTGATGCGTAAAAGATGCACTCACTTGGATGGTCATTACCTCCAATCTGAGTAGGTAAAATAATCTGGCGCCAGCGGTTCTTAAATGTCCCGGTACGCACCTCAGATGTACTCTTAAGCCGCAACAGAAAGAAAAAAATAAATAAATTAAACAAATTTATTTTTAAAACGTCACACAAATTGTCTAGATTGATAAAATCATATAAAACATGTCGTCGACTAAGAAAAGAGCGTCATGCTCTATTAAATAACTTAAATTTATGTAATGATGACCTAACCCATTGTAGAAAAGCGTACGAGATCGACATTCAAAACTTGCAAGCTGAAATGCATAATTTAAGAATGTCCCTTCAGAACATTACTAGCAAGCATAATATGGCACAACAAAAATTTTGCGAGTACAATGAAACTGTAAGCCTTAAGATGAGTGAATGCAATGATGAGTATGCGGGAGCCGATTTAACACCGGTCACACGTCTCGTATCGGATGAAATGCATCACTACTCTCCAGCGAGGCGGGTGATTTCGCCACAGAGCACCACATTAGCTATTACTGAATATAACAAATTGCAACAGTGTGTCGGTGCCGTACAATTAACTCCTAAAACTATAATTTTTTCGGATGACATAGGAATAAACATGGGTAGTATTTTGAAGAACTATGTAAGTGACTCAATTATAAACTACTGCTATCCGGGTGCAACCTATCACCAAATTGTAAAAAATATTAAAAAAACTAAGCTAGATAGCAAAAATAATATACTAATAATGGTAGGAGCTAGTAGTTCGGTTAAAAAATCCGACTTAGTAAGCCTAATAGAATATTTAGGAAACTTGGGGTTGAAAAGAGTTTTCCATTGTGCTTTTCCTTACAATGAAAAAATAACAACACAGGAAAATAGACACACTCACATGCTAAATACTAGTTTATACAATCTAGCCACTCAAAATGACATTGTGCTATTTTGCGACATAAATAAACTTAAATCAATGAGACCTAACTTAAAAAATAGATATGTTTAAAAAAAATATCAGACAATATATGCTAAACTGATAGCAGATGATATAAATACCCATATTACTCAAAATAAAAACCATAAATCTTATCAAAAGTATTCCCCTATTATTGTGGTAAAATATACTGCCGATATTGCAGAGTCGGCAAGCGCACTTAGTAAAAGTGACACCACTGCGCTGATACCATGCGACGCATCAGAAACAAATTCTGAAGACCTTATACTCATGAATGCACCTCATTTAAACTAAAGTCTAAGACAAATGGAAAGCTATTACATCTAGTTCATCAGAACATACAGGGCTTTCTACGCAAAGAACTAGAGGTCGAGTTATTTCTTGAAACAAGAATAACAGAAAAACATTTCTTTAAGACAATAGAGCGAAACTCTGGCTATGTAATTAATGAAAATGAAAACTTAAGTAGCAATAATGGTAATTTAATACAATTGTCTTCAGAGAAAATTAATAATATAAATAATCTGATATCCCCATCAGTGGTTATTACTCAAGAAAATATGCCAAAAAATTGTATAAATCTGGTGCATCAGAATATTCAGGGGATAATAGGCAAAGAGCTAGAATTAGAATTGTTCTTGAACTGTAATCATATCGACATTCTATGTATATCAGAATCATGGCTCAAAAGCCATCAGATCATTTTCAGTTCCAATAACCATCAGATTGCCAGCTCATTTAACAGAGTTCGGTTGATACGTGGTGGCTCTTTAATAATTATTAAGAAATGCTTGAAATTTAAAGAAAGACGTGATATTGTGAGCCTCTCTGTCGAACGAGTTTTAGAGATTGCATGTATAGAATTGGAGGAAACCATTGTTATGAGTGTATACAAACCACCATGTGCGCCTTATGAAGCTTTTTATAAAATTATGGAAGATGCCTTATTCAAAATAACCAATAGTCCTAAAACAATTGTTATTTGTGGAGACTTTAACATCAATATATTAGAAAAAAATCCTTGACATGTAACTTTTTAAATTTATTTAGATCATTTAACTTATATAATGTTTTTCTTGAACCTACGAGGATAACTGCCTCAAGTGCTACTTGTATAGATAATATATTCACAAACATAAAACCCAATTATAAATCACTAATTAATATTTTGCACTCTGATCACTGCGGTCAGTTAGTATCATTTCCTAAGAAAAGCACTAGGGTTCTAAGAAAAAATATTAGTTTTATTCCAATTACTGAGTGCCGTCTAGGGGAATTTAAATCTAGCTTAATTAGCAAATTACAAAGGTTGCCAATTCATGACAATCCTGACCAACTTTATGACTCATTCTTTGAATTAATTAGAGTTGAATTTAATAGAATCTTCATACCTAAAACGAAATCGATCAGTGATCGCTTATGCTTTAGTGATTGGGCAACTGTTGGTATTTACAAAAGTCGTAATAAATTGTATGAACTGTATAATGAAAAAACTTATAATCATAGTGCGTCTTTTAAGAAGTATGTAAATAACTATTCCAAAATATTCAAACGAGCCTGTTCCACTGCGAAGTCAATTTATTTGAAGAATAAGATCAAAAACTCTACAAACAAAATTAAAGCTACATGGAATATTATTAATAATGAAACAAATAGGGTTATAGCTCGCACAAGGGACTTTCATTTAAAGATAAATAATTTAGACATTAAAGCGGATATGGAAGTTGCGACTGAGTTTGAGCGATTTTTTACGAATATACCGTTAATAACGACTAACGCCCTCAAGTCGTCTTCCATTTCAGCTGAGATGCTACTTAAAGAAAGCGTTTCCGCATGTGTTACCGACTTCGCTTTCACTATTGTTAACTGCAATGATATAATAAATGCCTTTAAAACAATTGAGATAAAGAAAACTATGGACCTTTGGGGATATTCTGTAAAAACAATTTCATACATCATAGAAATAATCGCACCTTATCTAGCCTATATATTCAATTGTTGTGTTACTTCTGGAGTGTTTCCTGATCTGATGAAACATAGTAAAGTTATACCATTATTTAAATCTGGCGATACTTCTGATCCCTCGAATTTTCGACCAGTTTCCGTACTTCCCACTTTGAGTAAAATTTTCGAAAAATTAATTCTTAGACAATTGCACACTCATTTTAACAAATATAATTTACTTCATAAGAAACAGTTTGGATTTACAAAGGGTTGCTCAACCATAGATGCGGGAACCGAACTATTGACAGGTATATTGAATGCCTGGGAAGAGTCACAAGACGCATTAGGCATCTTCTGTGACTTGTCTAAGGCATTTTATTGTGTACACCATGATACACTAGTTAGGAAATTACATCACTATGGCATTAGGAACAAGGCTCTTGATCTTCTTACTTCTTACTTGGGAAATAGAATTCAGAAGGTTGATGTAAACGGTAAAAGATCACCAGGATCAATGGTCACCATGGGTGTCCCACAAGGCTCCATTCTTGGCCCATTTCTCTTCCTAATATACATAAATGATTTACCCTTTCACATAAGGAATAATCACGAAATTGTATTGTTTGCTGATGATACTTCTTTGACGTTTAAAATTAGTCGAAAATTGTACAATTATGACGAAGTTAACAATGCACTCTCAAAAGTTGTCCATTGGTTTAATGTAAATAACCTACTATTAAATGAAAGAAAAACCAAAGTGATTAAATTTTCTACACCTAATGTTAAGCAGGTACAAACCAATGTAGAAATAAATGGAACTAGACTGGAGCCTGTTGCTTCAACTGTGTTTCTAGGGATAACAATTGACTCCAAATTACAATGGGGCCCACAAATTGAGAAAATGTCAGGAAAACTTAGCTCTGCGGCATACGCAGTTAAAACAATAAGGCGGCTGACTGATGTAGATACAGCAAGAATTGTATACTTTAGTTACTTTCACAGCATTATGTCCTATGGGATTCTTCTCTGGGGAAGCTGTGCGGACATCAATAACATCTTTATACTACAGAAACGTGCTGTAAGAGCTATATATAAACTTGGTCCTCGAGTTTCACTTAGAGAAAAATTCAAAGAGATAAATATTCTTACTGTTGCATCACAATATATATACGAAAATCTGTTGTATGTCCACAAAAATATTGACAAGTTTAAAATAAAAAGCGACACTCATAATTTTAATACTAGACATAAGCATAACCTTGTTGTACGTGCTACTCGTCTCCACAAAATAAGCAATTCTTTTTTGGGACAATGTATACGCTTCTATAACAAACTTCCTCATACTATTAGAGAACTATCTGTAAATAAGTTTAAAGCTACCATCAAAGCAAAATTGTATAAAAAAGCATACTATACAATATCTGATTATGTAAATGACAAAACGGCTTGGGAGTAAGGCTTGGACGCATCATAAGAACATAAATTAAAAATAATATTTAATTGTGTCTATATGAATAAAGAACATTTTGATTTGATTTGATTGACAGGAGGCTTAGCGCAGAGCTATAGTAGGTGGCGAATACAATAGATCAGCAATGGACGCAGTGTTTCAAGGCTCATAAAGACCTTAGAAAAGCCCCACACAACAAATAATAAATTATAATAATAATACGTAATATTAATATTATTTATTAAAGGATACTACATATATTATTATAAAATAATTAGAAGCAAACAATAATTAAAAAAAATATATATTTTTATATGTTTTTATATATCTATATAGAATATAGATACATAGATAAATAGGGCTTTGAACGAATAACGCAATGTATGTTGAAAGGCATTCGTGTCGCTGAGATAACGATTGTAGTTATCTAATATTTGGTTGAAGACTGAGTTTTTCCCATGATTGGTGGTACACCAGGGTGGCCATGTGGTCAAAAGGAGGAACTCTCGTATACGCGTCCATATGCGTCGTATCTGGCGAATTTCCGTTGAGTCTGGAAATATAGTTAGCTGTGACAGCGAGATAGATAGCTGTGTTGACCTGTTATAACATACCTTTCAAACGGCCCGATAGTCACCTGAACCCGGTGACGCGACTACGAATTATTGCGCGCTTTGCCCAACGGGGTCGCGCAAGAGTCCTGGAATTGCGATCGACGGATTAGTCTATTCAAAGGAATAATCCATTTAAAACTTCAAGAGAAGCTCGCCTCGCTGCTGGGCCGTGGCGGAACTAAATCGGTAGATTGTTTCGTCCCTCCAATCTCTTCAACGTATCTCAGGGTACCAAGACGATAATATCGTTATAACATCGTGAAACGTTGGATTAGCCCGCAGTAATTACCAAACTAAACTAACCCATATAGCATTGGCAACAAGCTAAACTAGCCCATATAGCAGTAATTAATCAACAAACTAGCCCATAATCTGCCGTACCAAAATTGTATTGTTAACATCGACTAAATTAAGTTTTTTCTTGTATTTTTAAGCTATTGCATAGCTTTTATCGCGGGCGGCGACCGAATGAAGAAATTTCTTAACGAAAATTAATGATTTTAAACTGATAATTACGTCTAAACGAGTACTGCTTACGATTCGAAAAA
The DNA here is from genome assembly GCA_944548615.1 of Micropterix aruncella. NCBI lineage: Eukaryota > Metazoa > Arthropoda > Insecta > Lepidoptera > Micropterigidae > Micropterix > Micropterix aruncella. Next base: position 13,140,739 of record OX155980.1, read on the forward strand.
AAAATATGTTAAACAAGAACATTTTCCTAATATTCTTAGCTTTGAATATTTTAGATTTTGTTTAAATTACATAGTGTAATTAATTTGTGAAATTAGATATAACCGAACACAAAAACGACTACTATGCAAATACTATCTGGCGTGTTATTATGAAACCTGCACCATTTTAAAGATAATTTAATTATCTATCTTTTTATTTACGATTTTTATCGAATAATCCGTTTTTTTTTTGCTTTATCAAATAAAAAAATCGTGCTCGGCGCTCTATCGGAAGACGCTCAAATTATTCCGAATCAATTGCTTTCTCAGCCGCAAATGATTCGGAATAATTTCAACGTTTTCCGATATAGTGCAGTTATCTGATATCAGAAAAATAAAATAAATAAAATAAATAAATAATTATAATTGCATAAGTTGTTAAAAATGCTATGCAATAAACAGCTTTACCGCGGCAGTCCCCGAGTAACACACGTATTTTTTTTTATAAATATTACTTTCCAGCCCCATTACAGTTTTCAATGATAGGTTTGTATTAATAAACAGATAACATTGTTTATTCCAGTTGGTAAATATTCGATAATTAAAATCATTAATATTTTAGAGGTCTTTATTATTTGAAATTATAAATTGACAATCGTAATTGCTCATAAAAAAAACTTATCACCCATCAATATATACTTATCAATTAAATACTTTTATATGTCAATAATACTGATTGCACATCACATTAACCAGGGCATACATTTGTTACTGTAAAAGTCCGAATAAAGCGCAAAACGTAACCACTCATCTCGAGGCGGCACTCGCGACTGACGGCAATCGCTTAGATTATTGTTGAGGCGTGTGTGTGAGTGCGTTCGTTTCGAACGTTTGTACGTAGCTTCCATACTGATTTATCTATATATTTACTGTGCTAATGGTCTTAGATTTTCTAGGCTTCAGCCGCTGTCGAAGCTCTGCAGTCCCCGTTGTAAATTCTTTCGCTCGGTCACAAGCTCTGCCGGACTATTTTATTTCATGGGAGTCATGAAACAATTAAGAAAATATCGTTATACAATATTGTAAAGCTTATATTCATTGCAATTATTATATTAGATTTTAGGTATTTACGTCTCCACTTATTTTAATTTAAAAAATATAATAAAACAACAAAGTATAAAGTAAAATATCATAAACATAAAATATAATCATAAACTGAAAATAAATAAAAACTGAAAATAAATAAACACACCTCAAGAAAAAGTGCAACATAAACATCAAGTATAAAGAACAACCATGAAGTAAAATATGTATTCATCCCTCTAACCAATTTTTAAAAAAATATATTAAAGAATTATCACATATTTTTAAAATACTTAATGTTTACATATTTTTCATTTGTTTCACTGTAAATACTCCAGATAAAGATAAAACTTTCAAATTAATAGGAAAGATTGGCTGCTTCCTTTCATTGAAACAAGGGCATATCAATCTTTAAATATTTTTTTTTGGCTGACGAATATTGATTGCGGCTTTATTTGACCACCATTGAAAATAAAAAATCCAAATTTCAATTTCTTTTACCCGTTATTTATTTTTTAAGGTCCGTCATAAGCCGTTAAATAATTAGGTAATTCATTATATCAAATAAAATTGATATGTTTTAATGTTATAATAATAAAAAAAGTAATTTATTGTAGACTCCAATATTTTTTATTGGCTCGTTTATTCATCAAATCAATAATTTAGCCACCAGAAAAAATGGTATTAAAATATTGAAAAGCTCATATTAATTGCAATTTTGATATTAAAAAAATAGTTTTTATGTCTTCCTTTATTTTAAAAACAAAAATGTAATAAAATAACATAGTATAAAGTAAAACATCATAAACATCAAATATAAACATCAACATAAACATCAAGTAAAAAATGCAAAATAAACATTAATTATAAAGTAAACAGCCAAAAATTTAAACATCCATTCATCCTTCTAACTAATTCTTTAATGAATGAATGAATATACAAAAAGACTACCACATAATATCAAAATAATTATTTTTTACATATTTTTTTTTTCGTTTCATTGTAAATACCCCATTAAGAGTAAGATGAAACTTTGCAATTAATAAGAAAGACCTGGGTGCTTACATTTATTGAAATAAGGCCATGTCAATCTTAAATTTTATTTTTTTGGTTGACTAATAATGATCGCGGCCCGAAATTGATTAAAAAAATCGAAATTTTAATTTCTTTTAACTGTTATTAAATTTTTAAGGTACGGAATAACCCGAAAAATAATTAAGTAATTCATTATATTAAACAAATTATATGATATTTTTTAATGGTATGATAAATTTTTTTAAATGTTGTAATAGAGAATTCCGGTATTTTTAATGTCCTTCAACTTTTTTATCCTTCAAATCAATAATATCACCACATGTAGGCATTTCAAAAATCGCCTATCGATACACGACATGTAAATTCATATCGTCTTGATACTTGCCGTAACAATCAGCCTACATATATACAGCGAATATTCGTGAACAAAATCCATTTAATGTTTGCCGACTTATGGACGAATAGATAGGCCGACAAATATAATAGTGGACGGAATAATATTAAAATTCTCACGGCGGGTTCCCGAAAGGGACAGTTCTATTCCTTATAACATTATCACTATTTATAAACCTATCTCCAGTCAATAAAAGTCCCTTCCCTGAGGATGATTTTTTCCATACTTTTTTAACGTGGAGTTTTCAAGAATTTGGAATGGTCTCTTAGTTAAAATATGGTACTCACCTTTCGTAGACTACTTAATTTTTTGCTTAAATAATACTACCTCTCTCAGATGCATAATATGGAATCAGTTCTTTTCTTTTTTTTCATTGTCTCTTTTTTCAAATATTTCTCCTCCTGGGCTTAAATACTATTTTTAGGTCCTTACCTATAAAGTTGCTGTTCTATAAAGGAAATTTAGGGCCAAAACCTTTGGTCTTAAATTGAATGACAAATATATATTTAATAGAAATATTAACCCTTATTATCTATGCAGATTTGTCATTTTAGTGGGAGTTGCTTAATTCCCATGCGGTGAAACTCTCGTAGACAGAAACAAATGAATACTTTGAAGGAGTTTTTCACCGACTCTTCAAACTTGTTTTTTTCCCTTGTAAAAAGTTATCTAAATTCTGAAAAAATATGACATTCTATTGGAGCTACGTCTGGTAAGTACGCTGGGATCAAATAGTCTCCAGCCGCAACTCCTGCAACTTTTGTGAATGCTTGCAATACAATCTGTGGTTATACGTTGTCATGCAGAAGCAGTGGCTATGGGCGATTGACCAGGCTCGGTTATTTATTCACGAGCTTCTCCATTATTGTTTGCACTTCCTTTTTTACAGTAGAGTACACATTTACGGTAACTGTATAGCTAGATCGCAAGAAGCTGTAATAGGACACACCGGCACAAGATCTCATATTTGAAAGTAATGTAAATTTTCAACTTCACCATGGTTTTGCAAACGAAAATATTTGAGCAAAAACAAACAACTAAAAGACAAATAAACAGCTGATTCTTAAAAAAGAATAACATGGCCTTGAATTAAAATTTATTGGAATTTGAAATTCCAACTCAAATCCAAGTTATCCAAGGGCCAGCAATTACATATATTAGAATTTTATTTTTATATTAGGGGCAATGTTTAATCCGTTGCTATAAAGCCATTTATGGATCGATTTTAACCATTATTATAACAAAATTTAGGTTCATAACGTAACAGTAACTTTTAAACATCACAGTGTAGGAATATCCTAAACCATTGCAACTACCTGCATATAGTTTCTCAATCTGTAGATATTCACTTTTTTAGAGGCTTTTGTATAATATAAATAAAGTCAAGTTTGAGCTACTTCTGACAACTTTAGACAAATGGTGCCTTATATTATTTATTTGTAATATGAAATTGTACCGATCGGCAAGTAATTTGTTTTTGGCAAATGTGACTTCTCCTTTAAAAATATCAAATTTTCCAAGAAAGTAATAATCCCAGTTTCTCTATTTCTTTTTTCTCCATTCGCAATGTTTTCTAAACTCACCTGTATATATTTTTTGGAAATCTCTATGCATATCTACAGGGTGAGTTGTTGATTAGTGACATCCTTGAAGTGCGTGAATCCGTACGAGCAAATAAGTACTTTAGTTTTTTTTACCACGCAAAAAAAAAATGTTGACTTTTTTTTCATATAAATTTTTAAAAAATCCTTTTGTAAAATAGTATAAAATGAGTTGTGCCATCTAACTGTAAAATTGTGCAAGTATTGTTTAAATATATGTTTATTTACGAAATTTTACCTATTGCTAGATGGCCCAGCGCGCTCAACGTTTCTCAAAATTTTATTTATCAGTCAAGTTTTTCAAATATACCAAAAAACAAACATTAAAAAAATAACTTATTAGTTTTATCAATTTTTTATAAAAGTTGTTTTTTGGCTGGTACTGATTCATCCAATTCAAAAATGTCACTTATTAAAAACTCCCCCTAACGTAATTAAAAACAACCATAATTAATTAATACCATTTATTTTTACAACAGGCGATGCATTGAAAAACGTCAAGATGCACATACCATCAGCAATTAAATCTGGAAGTCCGGTAACGATGAGCTGTACGTACGACCTGGAGGGAGCTGATCTGTACTCTATCAGGTGGTACAGGCATGACTTCGAGTTTTATCGATACGTACCAAAGGAAAGTCCTCCGACCATGGTATTTCCGCTGCCGTCCACAGAGATCGACGTATGTCCTATCTATTGTTTTTTAGCATAATGCGAAGCCGAGAGCGACTACATTAAAATTCGTCTAGTTTAGGAAAAATGTTAATATTTGGCTTTATTTGTGCGCGCGAATTCGCATCCGCCGCTTTATTGGCCTTTTTTGCTACTGCCATTTTGCTAGAGCTGCAACCGCTTGGAAATGTGCCAGCGAGCGATGAAATGAGAGACACCGTCGAAGAAAAAGCCACTTATTAAGTCCCCCTACAGATTGCATCAAAGGCAATACGTTTATAACTTAACTAGCCAAATGCGAATACCTGCGAATTCTTGATGTATCCGCTATGTTTAATTTTGATGTTCAAACGTCTTTAAAACCCGCCAGATATAGCAATCTCACAATTTCGTAGTCAGCAAATATTGACCTACATCCGGTGGTGCATTGGGTTGCAAAGCGAAGTAATGTGTACATTCTAAAAATATACCATCGTCCATTGCTCGCGTATTTACCTTGCGCGTTTGTGTGCATACGTCATCAAGCATAAAGGGAGGGGGGCAGTCGAATAGAAGTATCGAAGTTCACTCCGCGAGGAATAGTCGTGACTCCGCAACGGAAAGGATTGCATGATGAGTAGATCTTGAGGTATTCTAAACTGTCAGCTAAGCAGATAAAACTCTTTTAGCACCCTTTTAATGCACTGGATGTCATTTCTGTTTAGGTTTCATTCCACTAGATCAAATATAAATCAAAAGTTTATATAAATATAAACAGGTAACATAGTTAGTTAAAACCTCTAAATTTGTAAATAAAGTCCGGCGAGATTCCGACGATTTCAATATAGGATCTTTATGGCATCCATAACATGATTTCCCAGTTAATGACTCCAGTCCGAATTCATTTTCTGACCCGCTCCTAATATTATTACTTTACTTTTGGCGCCACTTCTGGGTTAGTGGTTACAATTTTTTCCACCAGCAGTGCTGACATCAAAATTTAAAGTCAAGAGCACGGTATCTATTTTGGGTATTTTTGATTTTGGTGCAGATCTCTGAGTCTAATGAATATGACGTGCGCATTCTCGGACTTCAAACGCAACTGTCAGGAGAATACATATGCGAGGTCTCAGCTGATGCGCCCTTGTTCCACACAGATATCAAGTCCGGATATATGTACATTGTGGGTAAGTATTCAATAAGTATTAATGTTATTTTATTTTCAATAAGTATTAATATTCACATAAGCATGTAAATATACATGCGAGCTTTAAAATATGGTAGTATGGGGATATCTGGAACTATTGCAGATGTCGCGGAGCAACAAACATGCACAAAACCCACCTACTCAAAATACTATAAAAGGAAAGGACCGGAAGAAGACTCCAGCCGAAGGCGGCAGGAAATGGTATCGCCGAGGTGCAATGGCGACACCGGAAATAAGGAGATGGCGATGTGCAATGCCATCACTAGGAATACCTACCCCGAACGCCCAATAATCAATCTGTACTCGGCATTTTGAGCAAAATAAACGGCAACTGCAATTCGAACATCGATCGCGAGTTTCATTCTGAACGACGGAACCCTCGCGACACTGGTGACCCCACAGAAGAACTCACAACCACGGCAAGAAAACGGACAAAGGCACGGACCACCAACAATCAGCGAATTTGGACATCTTCTCCAACGAGTCAGACACAAAAAAATCAAGATGGAACCATTCCACGACACAACGGAGTCAACACAGCCAAAACCTGACATCGCGCCACTGAGCATCGCTTCGCGAATACCTGCATTCTGGCACCACGCACCACGCATCTGGTTTGCGCTCGCCGAGCAAATCCTGGCACCACAGAAATGCAGCGATCAAGACCGATTCTCATACGTTATCGCACAACTGGACCGAACATCGTTACAGGAAGTCAGCGACCTGGTGCTGCAACCGCCCAAACAAGAAAAATTCGAGGAATTGAAGGAACGGCTAATCACAACCTACGAGGAATCAGAGACGCAACGACTGCAGAAACTCCTATATCAAACAGAAATGGGAAGCGACAAACCTTCGCAACTAATACGAAAGATGAGAACGCTAAACATGGGAAAATAACCCGACGGTACACTAAAAACATTGTGGCTCGGGCATCTACCCGCAACGATACGGGCGGTACTAGCAACATCAGATGAAAAAGAACTGGACAAAATGGAGAACCTTGCAGATCGAATGATGGAAGTCACAGCAAACGAAAAAAGCGAGATCAACAAAATCGAAGCGACAACAACCAACATGGCATATAAAATCGAAGACTATCGCGGTTGTTTGACATTATAAATAGGATAGAAAACGAACTTACGGAATTTATCAAGACGGATTTTAAAAATTCCCGCGCTCCGAGCCCGGCCCCCCACCACCGTTATAACCTACGCAGTGGCGGCAGCGGTTTGCGGCCTACCCGCAAAACAACGGACTGACAGCTCTTCAGTCTACCCTAGACAACGGCGGCTGCAACGTCACCGAAACGTCGGGTCCTACAAATTTCACGCGGTAAATTCGTTTTCTATCCTATTTATAAACCAACATGGCAGCGATTGAAAGGAAGCTAGAGGAACTGGTAAAACAGATCGAACGGCTACAAGCGAGAAGAGCAGAAGAAAATACCTCCAGCACGCACAACATCAGAAGACGGGAGGAACAAAGCACCTGCTACTTCCATAAGCGTTTCGGAAACACAGCACGAAAATGCCAGAAACCGTGCGACTTCGAACAGACACCGCAGAACCAGGAAAACTACAAGAGGCGCCAAGAATAGCTCAACTTGGCGCCGAAACAAATAACCGCCTATACGTCCACGACAGGAGAACGCAACAACGGTTCCTGATCGACACAGGAGCAAACGTCAGCGTCATACCCAAACGAAGATGCGACGCACAACAAAAAGAAGAGCTTCTCTTACTGGCAGCCAACGGCTCAAATATAGCAACATACGGAAAGAGAACCATCATGCTGGACCTCGGATTTGACCAACAATTACAAGCAACCTAAATCATCGCTGATGTCAAACAACACATCCTAGGAGCGGACTTTCTACACCAACATCACCTGCTGGTGGACCTCAACCGAAAGAAGCTCCTAATGAAAACGAAGGACAACAAATACGTCGAGAAAAACCACATACCGCAACCAGCGGTGTTCCCAATCGAGACCAACCAAGAATTCAAGAAGATCTTCGAGAGCTTCCCCAAAATACTCTCGAACACGTCACAACCAAGACAACCTAAACACGACATAGTACACCACATCGAAACTGAAGGAAGACCGGTATTCGCGCGCCCGAGACCACTAAATCCGGAAAGATACGCGGCAGCGAAGAAAGTTTTCGATGAGATGATGGAGGCAGGTGTATGTAGACTTTCGAAAACCCATAGGGCAAGTCCACTGCATCTGGTACAGAAAAGCAACGGTGAATTCCGTCCATGTGGAGACTACAGACGGCTGAACAGCATCACAGTGCCGGATCGGTATACTGTTCCCAGAATACACGATTTCACTCACGCTCTACAAGGAAAAACGATATTCACGTCACTGGACCTGGTGAAGGCATACACGCAAATACCAGTAAGGCCCGAAGATATTGAGAAGACCGCCATTACCACCCCGTTCGGATTATTTGAAATGACCCGTATGTCCTTCGGACTCCGCAACGGAGGACAAACCATGCAACGATGTATGGATCAGGTGCTCCGGGGCCTACCGTTCGCATACGCCTACATTGACGATATCCTTATAGCGTCAGAGGACGAAACGACCCATAAGGAACACATCACAGAGATACTGGAGAGACTGGACAAACAAGGCATCACCATAAACCTACAGAAATGTCAGATCGCACAGCCAGAGCTCGACTTCCTAGGGTATACAGTCAACTCAACAGGAATACGACCAAAAGCCGACAAGGTGGAGGCAATTAAAAACTTTCCGAAACCAAAGGATGTCCAGGAACTTCGACGCTTCCTGGGCATGGTCAATTTCTACAGGCACAGCATCCCAGAAGCAGCACATCGACAAGCCAAACTAAACATATTCCTGAAAGAGACAAAAAAGAACGACCACACAAAAATAGAATGGACAGAAGAGAGCACCGAAGCTTTTAACCAATGCAGACAGAGCATAGAGGAAGCGGTTCTACTGGCGCATCCAATCGCACATGCACCGTTGGCACTAATGACGGATGCGCCAAATACATGCGCGGGTGCAGCACTGCAGCAGAAACAAGGAGAAAAATGGGTGCCATTATTTTTTTTTTCAAAAGCCTTGTCACACGCGCAACAACAATATGCGGCATACGACAAAGAATTACTGGCGATATACCTGGCAGTTCGACACTTCCGGAAGATGGTAGAAGGGAGAGAGCTGATAATATATACAGACCACAAACCGCTCATTCACGCATTAAAAAAATTAAACGATACGCCAACAGAAACGCCGATACGTTTTAGACACTCATCGTACATCGCACAATTCGCAACGGCAATCGAATATCTCCCGGGAAAGAAGAACGTGGTAGCAGACGCCTTATCCAGGATCGAGGAAGTAGGATGCCCTGAGACTTTCGACTACGATAAACTGGCGAGACAGCAAGAAACGGACGAGGAATTAAAAGCACTACAACAGAAAGAAAAATTTAAATTCAAATTACTCAAACAAGGCAACAAAGAAACTGAAATCTGGTGCGAAACTACGGCAAACAGACCAAGACCATACATAACAGCGGCACTACGGCAAACAGCGATAAAAATAATCCACAACCCTAGTCACCCGGGAATTCAAACGACAAGAAAGATGACAGCTGAATTTTTTTTTCTGACCATTACGCCAAAACATGCATCCCGTGCCAACGAGCAAAGGTACACATACACACGCGTACGCCAATAGGAAAGATCATGGAAGCCGACAGATTAGAGCATGTACACATCGATATCGTGGGTCCGCTCGAAATATCCAACGGATATAGGTACCTATTAACGATGTTGGATAGAGGTAAAAAATTGCCGGAAGCGATACCTATACGAGATATACAAGCCGAGACAATCGCAAAGAAATTTTTTGAGGGATGGATAGCCAGATTCGGCGTTCCTGCAAGAATCACGACCGACCAGGGGAGACAATACGAATCGGAACTTTTTCAAAACTCGCACAACTACTGGGTGCAAAAAACATTCACACCACGCCATTTCACACACAGGCGAACGGACTAGTGGAAAGATGGCATCGATCTTTAAAAGCGACATTGATAGCAAGGATGAATACGAAAGAGTGGGCAAACGAGATTCCAACCGTCATGATGGGTCTAAGAGCAGCCTTAAAGGAGGATATCGACGCCAGTCCAGCAGAAATGTTATATGGAACCAACATAAGATTGCCAGGCGAATTTTTCAAAAATGGAAAAAAAACGACAGTACCGGAAGTCCTCCAACAATAAAGGAAAACATTCGAACATCAAAGGCCGAAGAGGGAGCGGGAAAACACAACAAGGATATTTGTTCACCCGGACTTGAAGGAAGCAACCCACGTCTTCATAAGAGACGACACTGTACGACGGCCATTACAAGCTCCATACAAAGAACCCTTTAGAGTGGTGAAGAAACGCGAAAAAACGTTCGACATAGAACAAAACAGGAGAATAGTCACTGTCTCTCTGGATAGACTGAAGCCTTGTTACATGTCTAGGGAAGACGAAACCTCTCAGGCAACAACGCAACAAAAATAAAATAATACAACTGTATCGAGATATGGAAGAGTCATACGCCACACAAGGCAATTAAATACGATGACGTTTCGTCTTCAAAACGGGGAAAGTCATGTCGCGGAGCAACAAACATGCACAAAACCCACCTACTCAAAATACTATAAAAGGAAAGGACCGGAAGAAGACTCCACCGAAGGCTTCAGGAAATGGTATCGCCGAGGTGCAATGGCGACACCGGAAATAAGGAGATGGCGATGTGCAATGCCATCACTAGGAATACCTACCCCGAACGCCCAATAATCAATCTGTACTCGGCATTTTGAGCAAAATAAACAGCAACTGCAATTCGAACATCAATCGCGAGTTTCATTCTGAACGACGGAAACCCTCGATACACAGATATAGGATAATGCCCGATGTAGATGCCCCCGACGGAACCCCTGCCGTTTGCAGCCGGAACCCGGGACCACTCAGTAGCACGGATTCACTATCTCATCGCCTACCATTCATTCTACTAAATAATAATAATTATTTTATTTTGCTCTTCTCTACTTTGTTGATAACTTTAGTACGTAAGCTAAAACATGTATACTTTATAATGTTAGATAGTAAGTGAATTGTTGATATCTCTTTTCTATTATTAAATAAACGGTTCAAGGGGTGCCGGAGGGGGTAGAAACCAGAAGAATCTTCCTCCATATCTCCGTTCGTCCACCCCTCACGTAATACCCTTCTGGTACGCGTGAGGTTGTCGATGCACGATATCCCGGGCAGATAAAACGACCCATGTCGTTAGAACTGCCCGGGTGGTGGGCGGGGTTTCTCCCCCCACCTGTCACCGCGTAGCCTAATAATAATAGGATAATGCTAACAGGAGTCACGAGGCGGATTTTGTAGAAATAAAAATGGTCTTTATGATTCCTTCTGCTCTTCCTTGGCGTAGGCTAGAGTGCAGAGTACAATCAGCAGGTTGACTGTAAAGAAATATATTATCAAGTGGCTCATGACTAAAAGTAGAAGCCAAAGCGAAAAAATGATGACACATCCTGACGTAGGCAACATTTATTACTTGATACTTACCAATACATACATTTAGATGATTATGCTTAAAACAAATTAATAATATAATACTAAATAAGTATGTATTTTTTAAATAACGTACATTTAGTAGAAATCTCCTATTAAAAAAAGCCAAATGTTCCGATTTCATGTTAGAAAAAAATTCGTTTATAATTTTATAAATAGGATAGAAAACGAATATCCTATCCTATCCTATCCTATCCTATCCTATTTTATAATGTCAAACAACCGCGATAGTCTTCGATTTTATACGTTTATAATTTATCCAAAGTTATCAAATCATTTATCCAAAGTTGCTCAAAATTTACTGTATTTATTCCATACACTTTATTCTAACTAAAACTGTCCACCAATGGCGTAGATGATGTTTCAAAATGTTTAAGTTGAAAGAACACAGCATCAACATCAACCAGGGATACATATCGCATTTAAGGTTTGCAGATGAAATAGTGATCATGGGAGAGACCGTGGAGGAACTCCAAAAAATTATTACGACCGAGACTGACTATCGGCCTTTCGCCAAAAAGCCAGCTGGCCTCTTTTTGTCTGCATGGCAGCTTACGTCTGTTGCCAGGTCTATATATTTATACGTCAATGTTCTAACTTTTAAAGGAGTGTTTGTCTAATATTCAAAAATGTTATTTCATAAAAAAAAATATACTCGTACGACAATATTATATAACATATATCATATTCCCCATTGAAATAATTATTTTAAAAAAACCTACATGATTAACATTTAAATTATATACAAAATTGGTTCCTCTTTATCTCTGCTGATTATGATATTTTGCTGAAATCGTGCGAATGCTTACATTTTTACTTTTATACTGACTGGTCTGCTAGGATTGCCGGCGTTCCGATCTGTCGATCACGTTAATATAAGTTTTTTTAATATAAATATTATTTAATAATGTAAATATTATGTAGATAAATGTTATTTACTGTTATAAATATTATTTAATAAATATTATTTATTAATATAAAAATTTGGTAGCGAATGGTTTTGTGCAGCTTAGGCCATTAAATGCACTGTGTTTTCGGGTTGGCCCAACTCACGATTCAGCTCCTATTCAGTAGCCTCCTAGAGTAAGGGACTACCCCGGGAAGGACCCCCAGGCCTCACGGCTGGTGGATCGGTTTCTTCTGGGAGATTGCCTCCCGGCGCTACTGAACAGTTAGCGCACCGTGCGGCGACAGCCAATCGGGTTTGTGCATTTTGACTAATTACTGGAGGAGTCGGGAGACTATGGAAATATACTATTTCCTAAGCAGCGGGGGTAGATGTTGACCTGTCGTCTGATACTGATTCAGAGCAGGCCAAAATTTATCGCGATAGATTCAAACTAAATCACCGCTAAATATAAGGCGAGGTCGATCAAGCGATTTCGAACCAGTAACCAGTCGGTAGGTTGGTGGTATCCTGATGGTTAATTCTAGACGGAATTATTCTTCTAAAACTGGTAGTCAGGGGACCAGGCTGCCCGTTGGATACCTTTCCACGTGCCTCGCCGTAAGGCGTTAGTTTCTGACGGGCATGTTATTGGTTTGTATTCGTCTCTAAGTCTTCTACGCACACATCACGGGAGATAGAACGATCATTATCGTTAAAACTTTCTGAGGTGGCGAGTTCGCCCATTGTAGTTGACACCTCTTAGTGTCTTTCAGGTTTGAGCGTATTAAGTCACGTATTAATCAATGTAAACTATATTTATTATATTCCGCAGATTATACCGAGAATGAACCAATAATAACTACTGATAAAGTGGAGTATTCAGTTGGTGACATTATTAAGGCCAATTGTTCTACTCCGCTGAGTTTTCCTGCAGCAAATCTGACGTGGTACGTGAATAATCAAAAGGTATGTTTCGAAAAATCATTAGATATGTACATAATAAATACATTTCTTAATAAAATGCAAAGAGAAATTACGGGGAGGATAAAAAGTTTAGCCTAAACTTAAAGGATTATAAGTTAGTTAAATATACAATAATATTAATAACCTTTTATAATAATACATTGAGGCTATCAAGCTCATGTCTTGCAATACCTAGTATTGTCTTGCAAAGATTGGTAATCTTTTTTCGCCCATTTCCCCCCTTATTATCCCCAAGGGCCTTTGAAAGAGGGGAGGGGGGGGGGGGCGATTGCAGCTTCTCTTCTAGAGCTTTAAGCAATAAATATGTATCAATTACTATTTATTGAGAAATTTAGAATAAATATAATAACCAGTTTACTTATCGTGTGTGTGAGTTCCTCCACGATAGCGTCCAAACACTCCATCCGATTTTGCTGAAATTTGGAATGCAGGCATTATTTGGTATTGACAAGAGTTTAAATGATTGTAGTTGAATACGGTCTACCAGAGCCCTCTGGAGACCCTCCACAGAGGGTAACAGAAACAGAGAACGGGAGTGCGAAGGCCGGCTGTGAGTGAATGCGTTCACCGAATAGAAAGAGATAGAGGCATATGAGACTCCCTCTTTCCTTGTCTAGTTGCGCATGCGCTTTTATCCATAGCATAGCAGACTTATGGCGTCGAAGCGTTGCCATAGTGATATAAATGCATCGCCATAGTGATATATGTAAGTGTCTCCGTGAATGCGCGACTAGACAAGGATGGAGGGGGTACTATAGGTTGCTATCTCTTTCTATTCGGCTGACGCATTCTCAGGCTGGTCAGAGGGTCTAGTAGTAATACGGTCAATGGTCAAAAGTCATAACAGCCACTGCAAAAATGTTCATTCTACATTTTGGCGAATGCTTGGCCGCATCGCTAAGGTGGAAGGGAATCGGCCTCACTCGTCACGTGTGAAAAATGCGCTAGTCATATTTCAATCTCGAAATATTAAAGACTTAAAATTTGGTACATAGGTGCCATGTTGGCCGAAGTCACATTGTGAAATTTTAGTTGGAATATCTCACAAGCTGGGCTAATAATATTAAAATTCTTTTTGATTCATTTATTTCAAATTAAAAAAAATTAATAGTAGTGGTGCGAAGTAAACAACGTCCCACATACACATAACCATGTTTACCGCACACCCAACTAGGCCGAATATAGCCTGTATATGGATATACGCCATATTGTCTGAATCTTTGGTGGAAAATCCCGTCTGAACACTGGTTCAACGATTCGTTCGAGCAATATCCTTCAGCTGACAACTGGGAATCCTACCGCAAATTAAGGAGTCGTTGTAATCAGCTATGCCGTAACGCTAAAAAGCTTATATTTTCGACTCCCTTACAAATTGTACTCCCAAAGAAATGTAGAAAGTGCTGAACCAACATCGAATTGGTAAATTTATAGGAACCGCAGATCCCAATGTAGATATAGATATAAGTTAGCAAAATGTATTCATACGATTCATCTTTGGTCTACGTAAGTATGATCACGTGTCCGAATATTGGCCACATTTAATCTGGATGCCAGTAAGCCAAAGTAGAAATGTTCATATACTTGCTCTCCTCTATACTCTCTCCTCTTTACTCTCCCAATGAAAACCATCCTATCTCCACGAGCTTTTTGAACCATTAAGTTCCCACGGTCTCGTACTTCGGTCAGTCCCTGACAGTTTACTAAAAATTCAGTGTCATAATACTGATTTCTATTCCTACTCTTTCTGTGTCCATGGTGCAAGACTCTGGAACGATCTCCCGACAAATATACGAAACTCGCCTTCTTTACCATCATTTACGACTCACCTCAAAGATTATTACCATTCTAAGAAGTAACCAGTTCTTTCCTTTCTCTCCTCTTTCTTTCCCAACTTCCCATGTATGTCGGTGGAACTAAAATTTGTCAATCTATCTCCGTCATTTTCCATTCCAGTTTAAAACATTTTTTAAGGCCTCAGTATTCAACTTTGAAACGATCGTTTCGCCTTGTCATACTCCCCTAGCCAGTTGAAATATATTGGTCTCTTCATGCAGACTCGCACAGGCTGTGGTCTACTATTGCAAATGATTAATCAAGCGATTGTACCCCTCATCAACCCGACAATTTGCTAATGCTTCTTTGATCGCTCGCATTTCGACGAATTCAAATGCCTTTTCAAAATCAATAAAAATTGGTATAACTGACTTTTTATGCTCTTTGTTCTCACCAGAATCTGTAGTGTCTGCAGGTGATCAAAAGCGCTGAACTCCGTCCAGAATCCAGATTTTCCCTTGGCTGATATTACTAGCTGAAGTGAACGATTGACGTTAAACCATTGACGATTATTATTGTGAAAAGTTTATATAGGCGCGAAATAAAAGTGATTAGCCTATAGTTATACAGCTTACCGATGGATTAACGTGATGAAGGCGTTATTTCAGTTCCCTAAAACTTTACTTCCAATTGGGTGCTTGATACATAATATTGTAAGAGCTCTGCGGATTGGTTTATTAAGCGTTTCTGGTAATATTCTGTCTTCAGCAGGGTTAAGTTTGTTCTTTAGCTTATTCGGGGGCTAATCTATTTTACTAATGTAAGTCTCCTACATATACATCTGGTTAATCTTTAGATACCACATTCTAAATTGGAGCATAGTCCCTTTTAGAAATTGGCTGAGTCTGTCGTGGGTCATCTTTCTTTCAGGTCACAACTCTGCTTTAATACAAAAGTTTTATAATAGCGATGCGTGAACTTACGTATCTTGTTTTGGTTGGTTACGAATTACAATAAGGTTAGTATTGATATTTTACAGTTGTCCAAAAAATCTTTCCAACTCTTTCGAGACTTCCTCTTTGGCTGAGAAGATTCTTTCGGCAAACTTTTATCAGTTTTGTCAGTTGGCTTTTCCTAAACATTAGGAGTTTGTCAAAGACCTTTGAGCCTCTGTTGGCTTCTATTGTATCTTAAACACGTTATGTATTACAAAAGGCGAACATAGTGCCTTTTAGAGCACTTAGGTTAAGACTCTCTTTGGTTAACCGATCGAGCTCCTTATATTCGGCTAGGCTGGCTGGTGAGTTTGAGTTCATCTCCCGTATTTCCATCATCAGGGTTTGAGTTTCATCTAATAGTTTCGAAACCCTTCATTGGAAGAAAATAAATTTACTTAGAATAAATTGTTAAATTTGATTGCGCGTACGGTGCTCCACTTTAGTCTTTTCTCCCCACCTAATGATTTGAATTTAATTTTTCTTAGATTTCAAACATTAAGTTTACGACCCTGCCAGCGGATACGGAGTACTTCGAACCAGAGAGCTCGGTCAGCTTCGTCGAGATCATCACTGAGCCTGAAAGCACCGTCACCAACTATCAAGTGGGTGGAAACGTGAAGCAGACGAGTTCGTCGCAATTGCCCACCCATACGACCAGGAGCACAGTGTACAAGTTGGACTACGTGCAATACGAAGGCAATTACGACGCTCCCCGTAACTCTAACAACTACCACAATGCGACGTCTCCGTTCCGCCAGATCATCGTGAGGATGCACTACCAGGCAGCCGTCGGCCAGGACCTCAACCTGAGCTGCGAGGCAAACATCTTCGACATATACACTATTAAGAGCCGTATCATTCATGTCAAGGAGATCAGCCCTCAGATTGCCTCAGCAACCGACATGCTTTCCTCTGGTAGGTCGTCGTTTTTATTGTCTGTACTTATGATACTATAACGTTGAAACCTACCTTGCAAAATTTTCATCAGTCACCCAAAATATGTAATTTTCAAAATCATGGTATCAAAATCAAGATTTTTATGTTACGTTTAATCAAACATACCTAAATTACAGTTAAAACCAATGCAGTGTTTGCCACGAGAAAGTAATGCAATGATGCTGGGAGAGAGCGTAATAGCACAGTATACCGAGAGATCAGTAGACACACTCTCAAACGACAGGGGATTGCGGGGATAGGGTGCGAGAGAAGTGAGCAGAGGGATACGTCTCGATAAAAACCTTTAGTTAGCGTTACGCGCGTGCGAAGGTCGGCGAATTTCTCAAAACGTTTGAACACCTGCGTTGGCAGAGTAGTAGACATGTGGCGGTCATATGCGAGCCATTGGACTCATGACGTAGCTCGCCTCGCTTTCAATTTTGTTCTAAGAAACGCTACTGTCTGGTATACTGTGGTAATAGCAATACTGCGGTGCGATTTTGTAATCGATAAAGAAAATGTCGTATATTGACATCGTAACTTTATTATTTCGACATAAAAACTAATGTTTACGCCGAAAACAACTGAATGCTGTGGGACACACGCGCGAACAAAATACCACTGAATCGCTGCATACAAATATATGTAATAATATTAAAACTCACTTTGTGAAATGTAACTGCCACTGCTTTATCATTGAAATTTTCTGAGGTGACGGGTTCGCCATTTTAGCAGACCTAGAGATAACTTCGCGCTATTAACTTTATTGTGAATCGGACATCGTTCTTAACTTTATTGTAACCAGACAGCGCTGCAGCGCATCAACTTCTATACCGCTCAACCGATCGACATGAAAATTGGTATACATAGGTATCTGAAGCCGGATATAACAAGGGCAATGCCGGGTAATATCACTAGTTATATATATATATATATATATATATATATATATATATATATATATATATATATATATATATATATATATATATATATATATATATATATATATATATATATATATATATATATATATATATATATATATATATATATATATATATATATATATATATATATATATATATATATATATATATATATATATATATATATATATATATATATATATATATATATATATATATATATATATATATATATATATATATATATATATATATATATATATATATATATATATATATATATATATATATATATATATATATATATATATATATATATATATATATATATATATATATATATATATATATATATATATATATATATATATATATATATATATGTTTATAGAATCATAGATATTAATTTATGTTTAAAATTACGTGCGCACAGGAAAGCTCTGAAATGCAAAATAAAAGAATCAACCCTATTACGGGCATTATTCTAGTTGGAAAGTAAAAAAATCGTGTATACATAAAATTCTTAACTACCCAAAAATATTTATCGACAAATATTTTTCATGCTAAAAAAATGGGAGCAGTAAAAGTATTTTTGAAATGATTTACTGGTTTTCGTTTGGTATTTTATGGTGTTTAAAAGTTTTACAAATCGAGACTTTAATCAAAATGCACATTAGAACTTATCTTCATATATAAAATAAACTTTAATAATTCGATTGCACCTAACGAGCTTGTTAATACCTATCGTTCTTAGTTATATAATTTTCATGCAACATATCAGTAGCTACTACAAATATTTATAAATATCTATAAATATTTATTATATATCTATAAATATCCATAAACATCAATAAATATCTGTATCTATATATCCACTATACGACCTAACTTTATTTATATCTATATAAATATACACATACCATCGTCTAACTCCTTCTTCCTAATCACTTCCAATTCCCTACCTCTCCCATCGATTTTCTACATTAATTTTATATAATATGAACTTAGTTTATTTTACAATTAATTTTTAAGTGTAATATGCCGAAATCCAAATGTGTAATATGCGGAAGTACTTTCGTAGGAAACGATTATCGACGTAATGTTTTTCTTTTTTTCTACATTATGTTTATGCACACGTATGTCAATTGTATGCGCTGTATGTTTCCAGAAATAAAATAAAATAAAAAAATAAAAAAATAAAGATATCTTGCTGTAATAGTGAGATTAGGGAAATTATAGGTTTTCCTGTTTACCTGTATCATCCCCTTTACTTCTTTATTAGTTAAATTACTTTAAAGTCTCCCCTTGTACCTGTTATTAATAATTATACACCGTGAGTTTTTAGTTACCGGCATCCTTGAAGGGGTGAATTAGTACTAGCTAATAAGCAACCAGATAAAATATTGTGGAGAAAACAATATATTTTTTTAAATCTATTATTTTAGATTTTTTTTAAATAGTATAAAAATAATTGAGCATGATGTGTCAGCTAGCGATTGGTAAAATATTGCTAATATTGTTTATAAGCGATATGTTACATAACGCTAGATAGCACCGCGCTTTCGATATTCCTCAAAGTTGTTTTCAATGGTGTTTCATTTGTGTTTTTTTATTTTTATTAAAAGTTGTTTTTTGCTCATACTGATTCAACTCCTTTAAGGATGCCGGTAACTAAAACCCCACCCTATATAGGTATTAGTAGCACGCTGAGCAGTGACTCGTCGAAAGTCCTACCAGACTCTTTCGAGGATGAAATTAAAAGAAATCTTTTCTTCCAGGGTCGTACATCAACCCCGATTACTTCATCGCCATATCCATGCTCTTCGCTGCACTGACCCTGAACCAAGAAATCTAGATCCTCGATACCAATATCACTTATGATAATAATTGTAACATGCGATACCAATTACCGCTAAGGTACGGTTCATATGTTACGTATATCCGTACTATCGATGTGTTTAAATACATACCTACGTAAATAGCCGTACCATTTAATGTTATGTGTGTTGATGTGACTGCAACTTAATCGACTGAATGTATTCAGTAAATTTTTAATATTTCTTAAATTTTAGAGACAAAATTGAAAATTTAAACGACAATAACGTAATTTTGAATTTTCATATATTAGTCCAAAAATAAAAAATAAAAAATCCTTTTAGGTAAATTCCAAATTATTTTTAGTCCCTCGTCGGAGCGTTTTTGAAGAGTTATATTCAACGATAATATTATATTGATGTTGTGTTTAGGTGAGTGAAATGTAAAATAAATATTCACTTTATATTTCTACTTTTCTTTTATGTTCATTGAAACAGCAACATATTATATTTTATATGATTTAGCTTTTTAAATATTCTTTAGATATCTGTGATAGGAAAAATGACGATTGAATAAAATTGTGCTTTGCATAAGGAATGATTAATATATTATTGGTATAGAACTGGTATGCTGTGATGAATTAGAATAAGAAGATTTCTCATACGAAAGCATTTACTTGGTTATTTACAACTTTAAAAGTGTAATTTTAATCAGGTGAAATGCTAGTTATATTAAGTTGTAAGATAATTTGGGATGTATTGCGCGTTTTTGATTTAAAATTACTTCGTCAATTTTATTAATAATATCTACGTGGTAATGTTTAATATCCTTATTTTCAGTATTTATTTTATTTACAAATTTCTTTGTCAAAAACAATACAAAATCTATTCTATATTAGAAGATGCACGCGTTGCATTATTTGTATTTATTTCTTGGCGAGGCAGGCTTTGTGTTGCTCGCTTGCTGATTAGGCTGTCTCGGATATATTGACGCGGGGAAGACATCGCGAAGAGCGAAGGACGACGCGTTATTTATTGTTAGTTCAACCATTAATTCATGGGGTAGTATTTAGTTAAAAAAACTTTGATATTAAAGTTTTTTAAATTGATACGTTAACATACATATTTTAATTTGTTTATTTTATTATCCAGTACGATAAATACTCAAGACCGAATGGTTGTCCGAAATATTTGAAAGCTCAAAGCTTCATTATTGACGGAATAGCACCAGAGAAAATTCTTTGGGTGTTTTCTAACCCATTTAACAAATTCGGAGACATACGAGTACATTGCAATTAGTTACGTCTGAATAGCTTATATGCTATACGGAATTTAAATACCATAAGCATCCCTTCTTGCTATTTTTAGTGTATGCACCATTTGCTGAGCCAGCGATGCTGCATTTTCCCGATGAATATTTCCACGCCAATGTTTATGGCAGCTTTTTTAGGGATATATTTTAACTTTTACTTTTATACGTTTTATTATTTTAATTTTATCCTTTGCCCATCATGGCTGTGTTTTCGTAGGCCGGTATTTTCGGAATTCACCGATGCTCAATAAACTGGTAATAGTTTTATTATATAATTTAAATTTATGCCTTCTTTTTAATATTTATAATAGTTTCTTGTCTTAAGTTCAGCTGCCCGATTAAACTTGCCGTCTTTTGATTTTTTCCCTATATTGAGATATTTACTTTAAGCAAAATATAAGAAAGCGTAATAAATTACCTTCATGTCAGTATTCGAGAAATGTCAAGCTGTTTCTGCAGTGCAAAGATAAAACATTCAAACAATCAATCGGATAAACAACTTTATACATTATTATTATTATAAAAAATTTCCATACAACTATGAAATAGCGGTATTACATCATTGCAATAGGTCCCTAAGAAGTACACTAACGAGTACCTAATCTTTAATTTAATAAATTTGTTATTTTACTGAGTGTTATATTACGTTAATTTGCGATATTTTATTATTTGTTAAATACTGTTTATCTGTACTCTATCACCTATGCCGCTATCGGTACCTATAGTGACATCATTGTAATGTAGTCTCGTAATAATTATTGTAATATGTTTTAAATTCGTAGTCCTAGACTTACGGTATAATTATAAATGTTGTAACAGGTAAGATATTCATAGTTGGGATTCTACCAAAATATAGATAAGTATCTACATAAATTAATGTGAAAATAGAAAAATGAGCTATATGGTTTATTATACGATAATAAATTTTTCGAGCTTAGATGTTATCGTCATCAATTACTAGAGATTGTTGTGTAAAAATAACGTATCTCGTTTACTATCAAAAAACAGCGTAAAGTAGGTTTCACATGAGCGACTCGATTAACATTGAATGTACTATGATATGATAAAGTTATGGTGTAAAATGTTGAATAAAGAAAATCTAAAAAAAATAACAGCATGTTGTATTTTTATTTATTTGGCTTTCCCGCATTACCGGAGAATAATTCAAATAAAGCCCAGTCAAATAGGAACAAATTTCGTCATTTGACGGAAATAATTGGTAATAGTTTGAAACTTGACATAGATGCCTTTGATGCCTACTGTTAAACATACTAAAAGTCCCCTACTCTATCTGTAGAGCTCGAGCCGCCATCTTGGAAAAATGGCGCCCCGGTTCAGTGTTTTGCTTATATCTCGCTAACTTTAGCGATATCAGAAATTGCTTTATGTAAAAAGTAAAGCTTATAAGATTCTCTACAAAACTGTCATATACATTTTTTCATATCATCCATTATTAGTATGAAAACAGCCTAGTCAACTGACAACTGATAATCAAGCTGGAGACTTGGTGCAATATTTTATATGGGAGCCCTGCCTTTTGTGATTTAATGCTCATTTTTGGCATAATTATTTCTTAGAAGGTTCTGAGTATATTTAATCTAGGAGCCATAAATTGCCCCAGCACGGGTGTTGGAGGGGGGAGTGGGGGGAAAGTTTGATTCTATCACACTTCACTTTGAGCCCTATACCTGGTAAACTATAGGTATTAAGGCAAGTGGGATATCATTTTTGATAATTAAATGATTGGGAATTCAGTTTTGTTGGAAAAAAACTACTCATCCATTAAAAAAAACATACATTATTACTTTATTTTCACATGTACGAATTTTACTTTTTAATCACGAGATATATCGATATAGAGAAATATATTCTGAAAGCTACACTTACCTAGATGGCAACAATATATTTTTTATTGGACCATCGTTCTAAAAAGTTAGGGAAAAAAAATATAATTCATCGAATGGTAGAGCGGCGCCTTTATAGTGTTTTTAATCCCTTCTGGAACAATAGGAGTATGACCAACAGAAACCGAATTCTCACAAATGAAACTTTTTTCCCGCATTGATCGACACTACCCAAAATAACACGACAATCGACAATCGAGTTGAGAATCAACTGACATTTGACAATCGCCCCAGACCCGCGGTCTGCGACTTGCGTGATGTGAATGCAACCTTGGCACTTACCTAGGCATTCCGGGTCATTTTGATAATAATAAAATATCATATGAAAAAATGTAAATAACAGTTTTTGTAGACAATTTTGAAGGCTTTATTTTTATATCATACAACATTTCGATATCGCTAACAGTTAGCAAGATATAAGCAGAAAACTGAATCTCAGTGCCATTTTTACAAGATGGCGGAGCTCAACAGATAGAGTAGGGGACTTTTAGTATGTTTAACAGTACGCATCAAATAACATCTATGCTAAGTTTCAAACTATTACCAATTATTTCTCCTAAAATTTCTTATTTGACTGGGCTAACATAGTTCCTGTGTCTGTCTGTTAATGTGTCCGTATAGTGTTTGAAAGAAAACATTTGGAGAAAGAATAATTTAATTATTGTATTTAAAATTTAATTATAAATTTTCAATATTCTTAAAGTTATATCACAAAGACATAAAAATAAATGACAAATAAATGATAAATAAATGATAAATCGACATTTATCACACTTCCCAAAAAGAAAAACGCGAAGAAATGCGAAGAGTTTCGGACAATTAGCCTTATGAGCCAGGTCCTGTTGCTATTTCTCTAGATAATTCATGAACGAATACGGATGAAGTGTGATGAACAGTTGAGCGACAGTCAGTTTGGATTCAAAACCGGAGTAGGGACGAGAGAAGCGTTATTCGCAGTACAGGTTTTGGACCAAAAATGTCGGGACATGCAGCAAGATGTCTTTCTTTGTGTCATAAACCACAATAAAGCGTTTGATAGAGGGTAACATAATCGTCTTATTCCACTTCTTAACGACATCGGATTAGACAAGAAAGACATACATATAATACAAAATCTGTAATGAAATCAGCGCGCCACTATCAGAGTTGAAGGGGAAGAATTCAAGGAAATTGACATCAACAGGGGAGTGCGGCAGGGTTGCAGTTTGTCGCCGACTCTTTTTAACATCTATTCTGAAACGATCATGACGGAAGCCCTGGAGGACTTAAACTGTGGTTTTAAAAAAAAGGCCGCCTCATCAACAACTTGAGGTATGCTGATGACACTGTTCTTATAGCATCTATAGAAGCCGAGCTACAGGAGATTGTTGACCGAGTAAATGAGTGTAGTATCAAAGCTGGTCTCAGAATGAATGTCAGCAAGACTAAGTCATTGATACTAATCCCAATATCCAACCTAGCATATTTGTGGCGGGCCAAACACTGGAACATGTTGATAAATATAAATACCTTGGCACACAAACCCTTGCTTACACAAAACTGGGACAGTGAAGTAGAGATCAAGACTCGCATCGAAATTGCATGCAGCGCCTTTGATGAAATGAAAAAGTCCTTTGCAATCGAAGCTTGAAAATTCCACTCGAATAC
The DNA here is from genome assembly GCA_944548615.1 of Micropterix aruncella. Classification (NCBI taxonomy): domain Eukaryota; kingdom Metazoa; phylum Arthropoda; class Insecta; order Lepidoptera; family Micropterigidae; genus Micropterix; species Micropterix aruncella. Next base: position 13,165,498 of record OX155980.1, read on the forward strand.
GTTTCCTCCAGTGCTACATCTGGCCTATACATACGTGAGGCCTGGACTATTAAAGAAAACTTCAGGAAACGTATAGAATCATTCGTAATGTGGGCATACAGATGCATGGTGTCGATACTTTGGACGACTCACAAAGTCACCAATGAGGAAGTTCTACGGCGCGTCAGCCAAAACCGCACGCTCTGGCAGACCATCAAACAGCGCAAAGCTGCATACCTGGTTCACGTGCTTAGGCACGACAGGTACGAACTCCTGCAACTCATTATGTTGGGAAATGTTGCAAGGAACATGGGACCATGCGTAGAGGGGAATCTTGGTTGAGGAACATTTGAGAATGGTTCGGGGTTACGAGTGTCGCCGAATTGTTTTGCCTGGCGAAGGACAAAAAGGAGTACCCAGAGCTGACTGCCAAACTTCACTTGTTGGAGAGGCACCCTAAGAAGAAGAATTACTAAATAATACTTTGCAAATTGTATATTTTAAATCAAAGAACAAAATAATGTATATTGACGAAATATTGCGTTTTATGTACGATGATGTTTAATGACATATATGTATGATGATTTTATAAATTGAAAAACCTGTGCATGGTTCATTATTACAACCTCTGATTCTGTACATGCAACTAATCAAGAAAATTATATTTTTTTTTAGAGTATTAAGTATTAATTGATAACAGATTTTTCTGCGGTCTAAATGAAAGACCTAAATCCTTATCAAAAAAATGACATGATTTTCTGCTCAGATTTTAAATGCAGTACAATATAATATCAGCATAAACTACCTGATAAAAAAAACTTTTAAAAAACACAAATCCACAATAAAAATGATTTTTTTAAAATTCTTTTATATGTAGAATGACCCACACGTCTAGTGCTCACTAATAAAAACTAACCCTGTATAACTAGAAACGCACACATACGATTTGTTGGATTTTTATTTCTCGGCCCACCAAATGTCTAAAAGAAAAAGTATTGTGAACCCGCTTAAAAAAATCAGATGAAGACGAAAAAAACTATATAAGCTGCCCTGAGACGATTAGGACTATTTCCAGATTGAAGTCTGTCTGTCTGTTTGTATTTATGTATTCCTCCATGATGGCTCCGAAACGCTGAATCCGATTGAGCTGAAATTTGGTATGCATGCATCATTTGGTCATGGCAAGAGTTAAAAAGGTTGTGGTTGAATCAGTCCACACGCACTAGACATATATCAATCTCGAAATATTGGACTTACAAATACATAATTAAAATTTTGTACACAGATGCCTTGTTGGGCCGAAATCACATTGTAAACTTTTGTTTTGAATAAGTCATATAAAAGCTTTATTAGAAATATTTAAATTCCCCCATACGTTTTAATCATATATTTACGCTTAGACGCCCGAAGCTAGCCGAGAAACGAATCAGGCTGTCTTAGGCGGTTGTATAACGGAACCTAAACGGGTTCATCCACCAACCGAGAGAGGGAGATTATCGATTTCATTAATGATTTTTTTACTCAGATTATATCAGTCTTTGGCTACTTGCTGGGAAAGTCTTTAGGTGACACAACCAATTTTTTAAACAGTTCTTTTTATGTACACTTCCCAAATATAAAGATAAAATAGCGGTTATTAATGCAAGGTTCAAATTTAATTTGACAGGGCTACTAGTAGACCAGTTAAATTCAAAATACAAAATACAAAACTAGTCGTTTTGTAGTTGCCGAGACACGGTGTCGGTACGATGCTCGCTTGCAAATTATGTTGTCACGATTCTATTAAATGTGCGACCCCGAAGTGGGCGCGGAGTGTGTAGCGGGAGCAGATGTTTGCGCGAGGAGATCTGCTGCAAACATGACGTGTTTTAAGTAAACAAGCGTTATTTGCGGTCGGCTATTTTGTGTCAACAAAATATCATCTAAAGATTCTAAAGACAAGTTTTTACTTGCAAGTAAAATTGCTAGTAATAAAGCTTATTGGAAAGTTTTTCATGTCCAAGTGGATTGGGATATAACAGACGTGCCCCATAAAGGAAAATTATGAAGTATTAGTGAAGATAGTGAAATAATCATCCCAGAAAGCCACCCCTAGAGGCTGTAGGAATGAATACATTGGATCTTGGGGTACAACTGGATCAAAAGCTGACGTTCAACCAACACATCAGCAGTATTGTTAGCAAGGCGTTGTGGACTCTGGGTTTCGTTAAAAGAATATGTAAACCATTCTCGAACTTCAACATCTTTAAAATGCTTTACTTTTCCTATGTTCGTAGCACCTTAGAGTTCGCATTGCGCATTGCGTGTATAAAAATAGGTGGAGGGCGTCTAAAGACGTTTTATTAGATACCTGGACTATCGTGAGCACTTAGGACTTGGAACTTACGAGAACAGGCTGAACTATTTTATTATCTGTTCACTGGAAGACCGCCGTACAGCGGCTGATATGACATTATTACATAAAATAATACATAACAAAATTGATAGCCCTCATTTGGTAAAGAAACTGTCATTGTTGGTTCCGCCATGAAGGGTTCGCTCTCCTCGTGCGTTCGAAATCCCTCGTGTGAGCACTAGTTACGCCCAAAACTCTGTTATGCACCGCTTGATGACCACATATAATGGTAGATTCGAAGATATCGCCATTTTTTACTTGAATCAACCTAAATTCAGTGGGCCTGTCCTTATCTCACTAGGCATCTAGGAAGTGAGTATATAATATAGTGGGTATACAAATTGTTACAAAACACTCAGAGCGAAGATGAGAATAGCAAAAAGTATAATTTGAATACCTATATCCTATCCTACATATATCCCATCCCTCTCCTTTTCTATCCTTGCAAAAGTTCGATTGTAATTTAATTTAATTTAGTGCAATGCAACTTTTCATTTACCTTATAAGAAAATTATGTAGGAAACAATTAATCGACCAGCGAAACACTGTATTAAAATAATTAGTAATAATTAATGAAGCGATGTATGTTTCCCGAAAATAAAATAAATTGTATATGAAAAAAAAAAACCGGGCTTGAGCAGCGAAGCTGTCTCCATTTTACATGAGTACAGGCAGCTCCACTGCATTGACCCATTCTTTGAAGAAACCATTGCAACGGGACACAGTGTCGTCGCAAGGGAGAGGCAGAAAAATGAAACGACATCAATATACAGCTGAGCAGCAGGAGAGTATGGAGGGTCCTGAAGAACCTAGGCGAAAACCCTTTAGCCGCCCCCCGAATTACAGCGAAGTGACTACTCACCAAATTGCCACGCAACTTCTTCAAAACGGCAAGTCCCAGGGGAACTCCCACGAAGAAGCCCACGCTGAAAATCACCCGCGACATACCTTATGAAACAAACTGCTTACGCTGAAGAGCTGGACAACGCTATGAAAACCATTAAACGAAACTGAACTGCCGGCCGAGAGACTTACGAAGGAAGCAAATAGCCATTCAGCACACTTGTATGAAAACATGACTATTGGACATGATGAATAGCTGCATCGAACGAAAACGATCACCAAGGCTCCGGCGCAAAGCAGAGGCCACGGCAATTCTGAAACCTAGGAGATGTCATAAAGACGCCAATAGCTACCATTCTATCTTGCTTTTATGCCACTCTCCAAAACCTGGAGAGAATGATCCTCAACGAATCAGAGCAAGCTGGATTTCGCCCTGGTGAATCATGATGTTGGCAAGTTTTAACCTCACAGAATACATTGTCAACGGGCACCAGAGGGGAGAGGGAAATCAGTGGAATCACTTTTATTAGACTATCAGCGATAAATGACACCGTAAACTACAAACTCCTTCTCTGTAAAGTTTACAACCTTAACAAGGACTACCAATTAACGCTGACCATCGCAACATTCCTACGTAACATAAGCTTCTCTGTTCATCTCGGTGGGAAAACCAGCTGGTGGGGTAGACAAAATACCTCCCTACCACAAAACGGAGTGCTAGCTCCTTTACTATTCAACATCTACACGAACGACCAGCTCAATCTACAAGATCATTTTTATCTACATACACGACACCGCCTTGGCCGATCAATGTCACACCTTTGAAGAAGTTTAAAAAACAGTTGAGACTGGCCTGGCAGCAATGACTCGCTACTACGCTGATAATTATCAGCGTAGTAGCGAGATTATAATCTATTCAGACCTAACCCAAGTAAAACCCAGGTTTGAGTTTCCCAGCTGGCAGAAAGACACGGTCAGATGGACAGGAGACGCCACGTGCCCTCTCTGTTATACTAGAATGTTGTGAATTTATTAAAAATAATCCTAAATGTACTCCTTACGAAGAGATGTACATTCAAGGGCTATGAGGAATAGAAACCTCATAAGCTGTTCCTCAGTGAGGACAGAAATGTGTAAAAAGGGACCTGAGTTCTGTTGTGTTAAATATTTTAATGCTATTCCACAAAACATCAAATCAATGCAACAACCAGGATTCAAACAGACATTAAAGCACTGGCTCAAAAATAAAAACTATCATAGCATGAATGACTTTTTAAACGATAATGACAAATAAATAATATAACATGTTATTATTGTAATTCTCAAACATTTTAAACTTTAAACATTTATATTTCATTCTAGCTTTAAATCTGACAAACCGTAGATAGCCTAATAATTCCAGTTTGACATTTTAATTTAAAAACAAACTGACATTTACTTTATATATAGTAATAGGAATTTACTAAATTTATAGATAATAGTTCTAATTATTATTTTTGTCTAAAACGTGATACTTTTCGGATTCGTTTCCCTTCAACTTGCGAAGTGAAAATATATTTAATTATAGAAAAATAAATATTGTACGCCTGATTGGTAAACTGTATAGCACATAAAGTAGTACCTATCCATTTTGTACGACCTACTTACAGTTCACAATATAGAAATTATTATAGCACTGTGAAGTACCGCACTACCTGGGACTGACCTTCGACCGCTCTCTAACGAACAAAGCCCATTGCCACAACACGAACCAGAAGGTTGGTCAAGAAAAAGCATCGCCAGGAAACTAACTGGGAGTACATAGGGGGCCAACCCCGCTAGACGCAAAACTCAAGATCTGGGCCTATGCCTCTCCGCAGCGGAATATGCCGCTCCAGTGTGGGGTGGTCAACACATGCAAAAATGCTCGACACCGCTGTGGACGATGCTGCAAAAATCGTTTTCGGCTGCCTTAAGGCCCCCTTCCGAGTTGACGCGACTAAAAATGTAGGTATACTAGCTGTTGCCCGCGGCTTCGCTCTCGTTAAATTTAAGTTAACATAGATCCCGTTTTTCCAATCAAGTGGTAGGTTTTTTCAGGTAATATATAAAGTATCTTACGTCCTCCGCTGTACCCCTGACAATATGTATTTCATGATGATTAAGTAGTTAAGGCGTCAAGATGTAACGATTGCCGTGCTTGTGATACACACGCCATCGAGACAAATGTTGCATTTATAATGAGATTCTAGCGCCTTCTCGCGCTGCTTATATAAGCAGTACAGGGACTAAGAGTCTTTTTGATTTTTAGAGTTATTTACCCCTTCTCATCCCCAAGTGCTAAATTTTTGAAAAACATGAAACATCCATTTGCTTATTTGTAACCCCTTCGCATTGAAATCATTAAAATACCCTTTCGCCCTATTAGGGGTTGAACTTCAAAAAATTACGAAAACGTATTTGCATAGATGTTTATTAGAGTAATTCTACAAATTCCATTTAATATCATTTCTCCATATAAACTTTGAACCCCATTTTACTCCTTTAGGGGTTGAATTTTGAAAAAAAACACGAAAGTATATTTGCTTATTTGTTTATTAGAGTAATCTTACAAAGTTTCGAAATAAAAAGTCCATTTAATATCATTTATCTTAAACTTAAGAACCTAGATTCAAAGACTTGTAATAAACCCTAATTATATAATAAACTTTACTCAACTAGATTAAATAAGTAGTTTATTTCACAAAATCATCCATATATACAAAATTTCAGATGTGTATAATTTCAAGACGATATGGATTAATGACTTGAACTTTAATATTATTACTTCTTTAGATAAGCACAATTATTGCTATAAGTCCCTAGTTTTTACACTCTGGGTAAACCCTTCATACAAAAATGCCCATTGTTCTTTACCCCGGATACATCTGAAATATATGAAAATACATATTTTGAAATAAGAATGTCTTATTCTTCATGAAAAATAAGGTTCGCATTGTTATGACAATCTACTGTAAAAACGAAAGAGTTAAGATAAGATACCTTTGAAACTAATCCTCTAAAATCCAAAACTACGTTATTGTATTATCATGTAGAGAAGCTTCATGTACCGAATCACCCACTGGTCTGGGGATAATGAAATTAAGGCTGATCATGCGGATTGCACGGCATAGGTAATTAAAATAAAGGGTAAAATTACACATTCTTCATCTAATTACACATTCTTCTTCATCTATGTTATATAAAGAAATAAAATGAAAATCAGCAAAAATGTCTACATTACGATTTTTGTAATAAAATATTCCTGTGCAGGTTTATATATCCATAAATTAATGAATCCTATAGATACGGTTAAAAGTCTTTCGAAATTTATGAATTTCTCAGTAAATTTAAATAAAAAATTACATTGCAAAAAATAGAGGTTATGAAATTTTGCTATATTATCGATAAAACTAGTGCACGCTTAAATGTTTGAAATTCTTTAAAACATTATGTATTAACCTTAAAATTATGTAATATAATCCCAGATTTTTTTTAACGTATGTTCTGACTTTTACAGCGTAATTTTCCTGGTATCTAGTTTTTAAAAAATACGCTTTAATCCGAATGTGCTTTAGACCTTTATTTTACCAATCCACATATAATTTAAAGTTCTACATTTCGTAATATTTCTGCAGTCTTGATCCGAAAAAGTCATGATCATTAACTAACCCTTCAATAACCTATGACGACACAAAAAGTTTTTTTAAATAGGTAAGGATTGTTCTTGTTGTCACAAATATCTATTGAATTCTGACTAGAGATGAACTGATTTTATTTCATATTTCAGAAAGAATGGCACGAGAAAAAAGAAGGCAAAAAATGAATCAATGTTTTCCCAAGTCATTGCCTATTATTTGGTGTTAACGAGCCCCCTTTGAATTATAAATTCGAGCCGCGCGACATTTTAATGCGGTCTGGTATTATACAATCGTAATCCTGAGTTATTGCACTTGTAATGCCAAATAAACATGGGACGGATTAAAAAGCGAAAAAGCTCCGCTCCGTATTTCCATTTAGCAGCACGGAAAAGGGTTAATGGGAGCAATTTCCAATTGAATTGGAGGCCCAGCGCGAGGCGATTTATTAACGGTGATATCCCTAAAGGAAAGTGATTCTTAAATGTAATCAAATAATGCAGTTTTATTAGCTACCTGCGCCTACAAACAGGATGTTTGATATATAAGTATATTCATATACGTTAACTATGAAGCAGCGGAGGAAAATCCACCTAGCCTTTAAGCCAAGTTAACTAGAGCTGTCGACTATAACAAGCAAACGCGTCACCTCAGGATGTTTTAACGATATAGATCGTTCTGTCTCCCGTGAGGTGAGCGCAGAAGACAGGGCGAAACAGTCCACCGTCTAGTTATGTCACACGCCCGTAAGAAACCAACGCCTTACCGCGAGATAACCAGGTAAATCACCCAGCGGGCCAACACTCGCGCCCTTATTACCAGTTGCAACCGGATTACTCCGGTCTCCCGGCGGTTACAGCGAAGTCGTTTGCGCGGTCCTCTCCCTTACGTAGCGGTGAAACGGTATCTACCGAATCTATCGCGGACCAAGGCATTCTTTGCCCGGCTATTCACCCGGTATCGGGTAGCCAATTAGTCGTTTCAAAAGCAGCTGCCGTAAGGTGAACAACTACCCCCGCTCTATAGGATATAGTACTGTTTCCAGACTCCTCCGGCTGTCGGTCAGAATTCATAATCGATTGGCTGACGCCGCACGGTACGCAAACCAGAAGCACCCGAAAGTTGACTCCTAAGACAAACTTGTTTAAGATAGTTGGATTCAACAAACCTAACTACGTTTAGAATGTGCTGGTCTGGTGATGCACATATATATCTTACAAGAGCACGTAGTCTTCTTGCCATCGTTTCCAAGCACAAGAAGTCTAGCCTCCAGGGGAGTTTCTCTTGCTATTCAGCTATTCTGTGGAATCAGCCGGGAGCGGCTTTACGTATACCCCCTTACCTATACTATTTTACCCCTTTTTCATTAATTAATGCTTTTAAATGATAAATAAGTGACATTTTATTTATTGCTTTATTTATTGAATTTATTTGACATATCTTATATAAGGTTACATAAGGTTATTCGTATCTAAGGTTACATATTTCCCCATACTTTCTTGAACTATCTTTTAATTTTTGTATTACAGAATTATTGTTTTATTATTATTTTTTTTGATTTTTGCATCATCTATGAGGTGACTCCTGAATATCAGGCTTTTTGCCTGAGAATTCACCTTATTCACAGTGTTTACAGTGAGATCGTGCAGCCTTTGGTTTTTTATATTAATAAATAGGTTTTTTTTCTATAATAATTGAGTGAAAAATGGTTTATTATTTTCATTATTGACTTGACACTGGGATATGTTATTTTAAAAATCAGAGTTTGACAATCATTATATCATTTTAGCTCGTTTAAAACGAAAATTTCTCTGCCTATTTTCCATAGAATATAGAAGGTTTTCAAATAATACTTTAATCATATAAAACTTTAAACTTTTATCTAACTATTGGTATAGCATTTGCAGCTTAATAATTTGTAATGATATGCTTTATTTTGATTAACCGATGTTAATTTTATTAAGAAGATCCTAGGGCCACTCATATATTCTTGGTGTGTTGGAAAATCCGAACAGACTGTATATTCTTACCGGAATTTAATTTATTAGCCGCCATTAATTTACAGATGCTGGGTAACTGCTAATTTCATTAAAAGAGAGGTGATAAGGCAGTTAAGAAAATGAAAAAGAACGAAGACAATATAAAGTCACTAATGTAGAGTTAAAAATAATGCATTTGTTGACCGAGCGCAGCGAGGTCCTGTATTATTGAAAATATGAATTGTGTCTGTTTTTAAATTAGTTTATCGAAGAAATGACCAAACGCGTTGTTCGATTTGTATCGAATTTGATATGAATGTTCTGTGAAGCTATTTTATCAAATGTATGTATAAGGCTATTTATTTTTTCATTTCAGTCTTTAGACATGATGAAGTCTACTTGTGACAGAACTACTAGTAATATAATGGACGAACTATCCATACGAAAAGGTTTTTTAAAATCTAACGCAGAGCAATATTGTGGATGTGATGAAATTTTAATGATATACCAGTAACTATTGCTATGATGTGGACTATGTTAATCGGAAAATATCCAACCCACAAAACAGCAAACTGTGATAATGGCAGTTTAAATTATTATTACTAATTTTGGTTTGAAAGCTAAGCAAAACGTTTATTAAAACTATGTTAGCAAAATAGACTCCCTTTTAATTGTTGATTGCAGGAGTTCAATATTTTTTTATATTTAATTTGTATTTAACTGATTTTTGTAGTTTTAATAGTTTCTTCTGAATAAAAAGAAATTGATATGTTCCTAATTTAAATATAAGGTGGTTTGGATTATTTCCGCTGAATAGGAAAAGAGAAAAATTGTTCATAATGTAAAGATTAAGTGGCTTGGATGCTTTTAACTGAATTAAGAAGAGAACAATTATATTAATTATACACACAAATAATTGCAACCAACCAACGTCAGCAGAATCAATCCAAAGTCACTTGAATATATTTTAACTAAAAACTTTTCACATTGTTCAGGTAATGGTTTAGTAAAAAAAATATAATAAAATAGGTTGAATGTTCGGTTGAATGTTTTCTCCTGACTCTAGAATATGTGTTTTAAAGCCAGAAATGGAAAAAAACTCGATGTCTTATCTTATGGGTAAAATGCTTTCAGCTTAACCCGGTCCATTTACGTATATATGGCATTCATACCAAATTGTAGGACTGTTTCCGCCGAATTTGTGACGGGTCTCCCATTGAAATTAAATTGCAAATATTGGAAATAGAAAGTACGTGCCACAGCAGTCGTTTTATGAATTTGTGAAATAATTTATGCGGTGTTAAAAATATACATGCAGCGTCCGAGGGAGATGTTCGTGAATTTCGGCGCCGCATGTGAATGGAGGCACGGCTCGGCAATGTCCGCGGAGGCCAGTTTACAGAGTGGTAAAAAATCTGGGTTCATTGAAATACACGCATCTGAGCGGGTGCGCTCGTCGGCCTGCGGACGGAATTTTAATTAGACTTTTGAGTGCCTGCTCCGTAGCTGAAGGCAGGCGAGGAAAATCTGCTGTAAAAAGGCCGACGAGCGTATAGGGCACCTCATATCAGGCATCGCCAGACTCACGAATGTAGAAAAGCTCTATATTAAATTACGTTAATTTTCGCTACGAAAAAATACTGCTGGATACTTAACCCGAGAAGTGTTGAGTCGTACGTATGCTTAATACAGCATAATTATCATAGTATCGGAATTTTTCAATTAGATACATGTTAAAATATAAGAAAGTAAGATACTTGCATATTTTTCTTTTGCCCAAAAAAAATCTGGCCCGAGATACAGGTCGCTAAAAATGGCATTCAGAGGACATTTCTCATTTATGTATTTCGAGAAAAAATTTAAAATGCTCTATTTCTGGAATGAGGCAAGATATTTCGTTGCGGTTTTGTAGTGTGATGCTTATATTTTGGTTTTTATAATTATGTATTCCACTTTGAAATATGTACCTAACTTTTTTTGCTGCAGCTTTCTAAAAAATAAATCATAGTCAGATTTTTTTAATTCAAAAGTTTTAATATTGTATTTTTTTACTGTTGATCTATTTTATTGAGCACTACCATTGACGGAAAGGGAACTTCCACTTTTAAGTTACACTGTAGAAATTTTGACACATTATACCAATTTTGATGCTCTATCACTGGAATAGGGCATAATATTTGAATTTAAATTGGCATACTCCGTTTCGAAATATGTGTCAAACTTTTCTTGCAGATTTTGCACAAAATAAGAAAAAATTGAACTGCCAGTTTTAAACATTTTTATTGATCAATACCGTTGAGTACTACATTCCCTGAAAATAGTAATTTCCAGGCATAAGATACCTCATTCCCGACAAATTTCCCGACAAATTGTTTTTTTGTTTCCTTTTATGATTAAGAAACCCCACGCCTTAAAAATCAGGTGTGTACCAATAAAGCTGGAAATTTCGGTTAAAATAAAATAAGTAAGAATATTTGTTTTTAACTCGTGTAAAATTACATTTGATTTGCAAAATACGGATCTTTTGGCTGTAAGATATTGATATATTTTTATTTTTTATTTAATTTATCTATGCCGTCACTAGTATTAGGTGGCGTCCTTCAAGCTATTGTATGCGCTAGTATTGATTTTATAACGTCCTAGATTACTCAACCACTTACTACGATTTGTAAAGCAGTATTTTACTGCAAAAATTAACGTGTAGTTGTCACTCGTAGTACTTAAAATTGATTATTATGTTCAATATGGCAACTTTCGTAATATACCATTATGGCGGAGAACTGCATATGCATATTGAGAAATGCAGACACTATATAGTATGCAGTGATAATATAATAACAAACGAATTTTTAAATCAACGGTTCAATTATTGAAATATTACATACATAAAGATGTCTATTTTAATTTAGCATACAGGTTTCATTATGTAAAATTTATGAACTTTATTTTTTTGTAGACTAATAGATGGCATTCTATCTCTCCGTATTATTTCGGTAATTTAATCAGCATATATAAATAATGTGATTGGTGGGGTTAATAATAGACTGTTATCATTATTATCATTGATTACCTTATTCTGTTTTTAAAATCAATCAGTCCTTTATGAAAAAAAACATTTATTAACAATGTCATTATAAAAAGCCAAATAAATTCCTATTTGTTTTACTGTCAATGATATCAACGACACCTGCTTTTTGCCGGCTTGAAAAGGTTGCAAAATCGTTGTATAAGGTTGAGCAATCTAATACAATATCATTAATCAATGGCGTTAGGTATGCGCGCAGTAGTACGGACCATCGGATTTGTCCATGCCTCGGTACGCGTACTCTTTGTAATGTAGCTATCGACTTTGAGCCGTGCGTGGCCGTATGCAGGACCAGCTGCTCTGATTGACAATAGGCGTGAAAAAGGGAAATACAAGAGATATCGACAATGCTATAAGCGTCGTAATCGAAGCAGTGGCGGCGGCCTAGTAACAGGCAAAAGGAACTTCCCGCGGGACAGATAGTAGTAGTGTTACAAATGATCCTGCTATAAATTATATACGAGTATATATGGTCAGGTAGACATTGACCCAAGGTATGATGCCAATAAGTAATTATATAGTACTTTGTTTTATACTGTGGGAAATTGCGGGACGAATTTCAGTAAAAATCTCAAGAATGATTTTCTTGTGGACGTCATTATAATTCCTATAGATATTAAAAAACCTTTATCAACCTCAGAGCAAAAAATTATATAATACTCTAAATAAGTGGAAAACCTTTGCAATCAGCTAGTTTTTTGCTAAAATTAAAGATATTTTTATTTCCAATCACTTTAAATAATTTATCAACTATTTGCCTTACAAATTGACAGTGGATAATATACGTATTTGAAAGTCGCGCTTATCCTAAGAAGATAATGCTATGACGTATGGTGAAAAATAAGATGAAATTAAATGCAGTTGACCACAATGACGATGGGCATCTAAAATTCAATAGTATTTTTGCCTTATTTACTTATATATTAGCAAAAAATATTTATTAGCATAATGACGAGCGTGGGTAGATGCTATATGCTGCTGCTGGATTATTAAGGTTGCCAGTTGAAAAATTCAGCAGTTAACGTGTAGGTATGTAGGCATTAACATCGTTGACCCATATTTCAAGGTTGGCTATATACGGCGATTTACTCAAGGTAACATCAAATTTTAATGCCAGAGACGCGTACTCTCTATCTTGCATTATAAGGTGAGTATGTGCATGAAAGAGACAAATATATTCCGTTTTGCTTCGGCGCCGCTTCGTCGACAGCTTATTTTGTAAAGTTTTCAACTGATAGATTCGTTCGCGTTCGGTAAAGGGAGGGGGCTCAGCACACTACTTATCTAGTCAAGTCAGTAAAACAGCAAAGGGACACTCTGCTGACAAGGTCAGTGGAAGGTGTTGCTTAGACGCTTATTTTAATCTGCGTCTTCGTAAGCGACGCTTGCATAATAGAGCTCGATATAGCTAAGGTTTCCCTAAAATAATATACCTGGGTGTGGTTGCGATTATACGCGCATATAATATCATCCTCCTACGCTGAAGAAAACGTTGATTCACTTCACTATGTCTCTAGCGATTCTACATATCAATCGATTTTTCACCCAGCACACTTCAAAATAAACTTGAATCCAGATCTATTCATAGAAATCTGCCTGTTATGATCGGTTTTTTTATATGGTATATCATAATATTCATTACAGCGGTCATATTTGTAGATTGAATGCCCCTCCTGAGGTCTTGGCCCGGGGCGGACCGTCCCCTCCACCCCACATTAGTCACCACTGTATTGGTGGTAGGGTCGTAACCGGGAGAGGAGCAAGGTAGAGGGGGAGGTGTGAGCGAGTGCGAAGGGGAAAGGCGGCAAAGTCGCGCTAGAAAAAACAACCCAAAGCGCCTTGAATAAAAAACAGCAGGTTTACCAGTGAAGCGCTTACCGCTCTCCCACAAATCAAAATATCTGCTACGGGGACGTGAATTGCATACCAAATCGTCTTCCAGTTAAATCGTTCGCGCCTATGACCGCAGTCGTCTCCTTTTAAAATATCGTTCCAACATTCGTAACTTTCCCTAGAGGAAAAATCTCACCTCAACACATTTAGTCTAAGACACGAGAGCCAAATGTCATGTAATTTTATGACAACTTCCATATTTCCTCGATCTATTTGTGTGACCTCGTGCAAGCAAACAAGCAAGCTTTTCAGCGCATGGAAAAAACTGAACAACTTCCCTCACGAGATTTTTTTTTAGTTGTCTAAATGGGACAAAATTTAAAAAATATATATTAGGTAGTACATTAATTACTTCCCTAACGGTTTAAACTATCAAATAGTTGCGTTGTTTGCGAGGAATTACTACTAAGCACTGAGGTGTCACCGGATAAAATCATTACCTCATGCCAAAGAAATGCCACTGCAATAGAATTACAAGAAAACTGAGATACATAGAGACCTTCGGAATATGGGCAGAACTATCTGGAGCGTGATTTTAACGAATAACAATAAATAACGCAAATTTGAATATTACACGCGTACTAGGTCTCACATATAGATCGACTATTTGTATTTCTGGTAGCCTCGGGACTAAAGAAAAGTCGAGTCTAGCTACCAGGATTAGTTGCGATTGCTGGGATTCTGAGAATGAGTATGTTGCAGTCAAGTATTAATAAATTTTATTTGATTTTTCAACATTATCACTTTTTAAGTTAGTATACTTGAAACACACTTTTTTCTACACTTAAATTCCCTGCCTAAAAAACTCTCTGTCCTCGGCACCTAAAATCCCTGCCCTGTGGCGACTACTGCTTTTTATCTCAGATTTCTGGTCGCTCAGATATTTTTTCATTTTCGATAATAGGTAGAAAACAGTAAGTATGAGGTCTGGTGATTTTGAAGGATAGTCAAGTATTTTAAATGGCAGTAATTTAATCTACGAACTAGTGCGCCGGAGCTTTATCTTGGTGAAACCGAACAAATTTCACGAGTTTGCCTCGTCGTTTTTCGCTAAATTCATTGTTATTTTTTATGAATGGCGATTAGTTCGGGTTTGCCTACGGCAAAATGTATATAAATTTATATTTACATTTACATTTACATAGAGCGGGGTTTACTATAGAGCTATAGCATTACTATAGAGCGGATTACTATAGAGCGGTGCACATTTACATTTATATTTACATTTATATAAATGTATATACATTTTGCCATAGGCATCCATTATTGGACGTCTCACATTCCATGGTCAAAGTATTCAGTCGTTGCTGTCCGTACCAGTCACAGAAAACACAGACTATGATCTTACCGGCGGATCGAACGCTTTGAATTCCTTAGAGGTTGGAAATGATGGTCTCTCCAAATAATGGTACATTTTTTGTTTCAGGATTTTAATATAATAATAATAATGATTTATTTAAGAGAAAGTACTTTAAAAAACATGTCCTAAAAACTACCCAACTATGTTAATTCCCGTACTATGGTAGATTCTTTCCTTTACAATAAGATGGTAATGTATATAGTATATACATTATATTATTTACAATTAGAAATGAACTTAGACCACATAGTATCCAAATTAATAACTGTGTAACCAAAATTATATATATACGAATCTACATCAACGAAAATAAACAATATAGTTTATAATTCAAATAATCAGTCCTAAAACAAACAAATCGATTAAACAACAATCAATTAAAAGGCATAAATCATAATCCAAAAAAAAACTGTCCGTATTTAAAACTGCATATGACGCATGTGCTTACATATGACGCAACTGCATATCGGCGCCTTACAATAATAATAATCAGGGTCCGCCATGTAACGTTTTTTTTTCAACTAGTGCTTATTTCGTGTATGGCAACACTTACCTCATGTCTGATTTGACAGATAATTAGTTTTATCCTTCCGCTGAACGAATTTATGGTTGTGTATACGCTTGAACAACGCTGGGAAATCTTGCAACATTACTTTGAAAATCATGGTAATGTTGCAGAATGTGTGCGAAAATTGCGTACGGATTTTGGAAGAAGAGAAGCACCGTCAGCTCCGTATGTTCGTTACCTTGTGAAAAAAGTGAAAGAAACTGGCATCCTCATCGATAAACCAACGCGTGAAAAGCCAAAAACAGTGCGTACACCCGAGAATATTGCTGCTGTGGCCAAAAGTGTGCGTGAATCGCCATCAACATCAGTTCACCGTCGTTCTCAACAATTGGATATTTCGCAGACATCATTGAGACGAATTTTGCGTAAACACCTTGGTATGACGCCGTACAAAGTCCAATTGGTTCAGGAGTTGAAGCCAACTGACCATCCAATGCGTTTTCGCTTCGCTAAGTGGGCCTGCGATCGACTTGCAGAAGATGCGGATTTTGCCAAAAAATCATCTTTTCAGATGAAGCTCATTTCCATCTTGGCGGGTATGTAAACAAGCAGAATTGTCGCATTTGGGGCACAGAAAACCCGCACGCATTCATTGAAAAGTCGGTGCACCCAAAACGAGTCACTGTTTGGTGCGAATTTTGGTCCAGAGGCATAATTGGGCCATTTTTCTTCGAAAATGAGCAAGGAGTGGCCGTTACCGTCAATGGCGATCGTTATCGGGCCATGTTGAACGAATTTTTGTTCAGAGAAATTGAAGAGGAGGATATTGGCAACATTTGGTTTCAACAGGACGGCGCTACGTGCCACACAGCCAACGCTACACTTGATGTTTTGCGCCCTGTTTTTGAAAATCGCATTATCAGCCGCAGAGCTGATGTCGTTTGGCCACCTCGAAGCTGCGATTTGACACCGTTGGACTACTATTTGTGGGGTGCCGTCAAAGATAAGTGTTACGCCGACAAACCAGAGACAATTGACGCTTTAAAGGACAATATTCGTGAAGCCATTTGTGAAATACAGCTGCACACAATCGATAATGTACTTAAAATTGGACCCATCGTGTAGGCTACTGCATGGCCAGCCGAGGCAGCCATTTGAATGAAATTATTTTCCATCATTAACCGGAGGGATTGTACTTTCAAATAAAAAAAGAATTTTAAAAAATATTCAGTAGTTTTTTTTTTATAGCATTTTCAAAAAAAAAAAGTTATTTGGCAGACCCTTTAATAATATGAAACGCATTAATTTTAAGAAAAGCGAAATCAGTAGTTCTGTGATAAACGCGTTTTAATGGTTTTTTAAAGTTTCAACTCGTCCATCATTTTTGATTTTTTAAACTAATAAGTGGATCTAAATGCTAACCTAAAACTAAATTAGTGAAAATATTGAGTTTTTGCGCTACGATAGCACAGTGCAGCAAGCTTTCAGCGAGATAAGTTCACATATCGATTTTTAGTATTATAGCTGGAGCTGATTTTCAACTAATCGACCACCGTTAACTTCAAAAGGTAAAGGGATTTCAGTTATCTGGTTTTAAGGGAACGGAGAGTGGATATTTTTACATCTTCTGGCATACTTATATCAAAACTGCCAATTTTCGAGTTATCAAGTTATAATTGTAAGGCGATGATATGACGACAACTACAGAAAACGCATGGTGATTATTATAATTTTTTTATGTTTCGTACGCACAAACATAAATAATAGTTATAATTTTAGATATGTAGATATTATAGGAAAAATAATAGTCGACTAGTTATTAAAAAATAGATGAAATAAAGCGGAAAACGACATTCTTATAAAGTGTAATTTTAACTAAGAAGATATTAATACCGAATTGCTTTTGAAAGCATTTTATTATAAGGCTTTTATGATACACTAGCTGACCCGGCGAACTTCGTACCGCCTAACAGCCAATGAATGTGGTGTTACAGATTAGCTGAACTTAATTTATGATTTTATGAAAGTAATACAATGAACACAAAATAAATATTAAGTTCACTACTTTATTAAGATAATAACACATAAAGAAATATAAAAGTACAAAAATTAAGTATATTAATCGCGTGTCAGCTAGACATGATTGAATTAAACTATTTACATATTGTGCAGCATGGGATGCACTCGGTTAAATTCTCTTCATTGAAGCACTTTGTGATATACGACATTTTTTTCTTTTTTCAACCGGCGCAAGAACAAATAAAGCGGATGATTTTTCGACACGTGAACATGCCACGTACAACTAACCATGAGAAACACGGACTTATATTTTGTATGGGAATATGTTTTTTCTTTATTTCAATTTCTCGTCAATTTTTCATTTTTTGTTTTTCCGCCATTCTCGAGTTATAAGTGTTCGAACAAATCCGACTTTGTTTTATATATATAGATAGATATACGCAGTTTGGGGAGAGTTATGCTGGCTTTGTTTCGGGTGTCGCGACCGTGTTTATTCAAATGATGCATGTTATGTTTGTACATGTTCATCATGATAATGTACATTCATGTCTGTGAGTTTTTACAAATACCAGATATCTGGGATATGCACAGATGCCACGGTAAGCACTTTGTATTTGTAAAGAGAAGCGCAATTCATGCCCCTTCACTCTCTGGCTATCGCCCGCATCGCCTGCTTTTCGATAACGGATGCTTGACTGTAGTTTGTAGCATTTCCCAAACCAGGATCGCTCACAACACGACGCAGAGGAAATAAAAAAGAATGCGATGAAACAACTTTTAGATTTTGGGGAATGATCGTTTCTGAAATGGAGAGTATTACTGGCATTACTTTATAAATAAGAAAAATATGCCCAAAATAACATATATTTTATATATTTTGTAGCGTCCGTAGCCCCGTTGATACTGGTTCTCCTAGTTGTTACCTAATTTAAGCAGCGGCGGGCGCTGTCAATACTGGGATGGGTGACCGCCTGAGTGTTTGACTGCGTGATGATACAAATGCCCACCTAGAAGATCGGTTCCACGAAAAGGCATATGCCTTGTGGATAATATATATATATATATATATATATATATATATATATATATATATATATATATATATATATATATATATATATATATTATATATATATATATATATATATATATATATATATATATATATATATATATATATATATATATATATATATATATATATATATATATATATATATATATATATATATATATAAATATATACGAAAAGGCATATGCCTTGTGGATAATATATATATATATATATATATATATATATATATATATATATATATATATATATATATATATATATATATATATATATATATATATATATATATATATATATATATATATATATATATATATATATATATATATATATATATATATATATATCCGCAAGTGAGAGGCATTCATCATTCTCGTTAACACCTAAAGCATTCCCGAATCCGATCAAGGGAATCCTTCGTCACGATGTAAGTGGCTTTTATAATTATTTACTTTATAATCATCTTATTGATCAATTATATATATATATATATATATATATATATATATATATATATATATATATATATATATATATGTATATATATATATATATATATATAATATATATATATATATATATATATATATATATATATATATAT
>OX155980.1:13187393-13239618 GCA_944548615.1 Micropterix aruncella
ATATTGAATTGCTAAATTATTTGAACCATTTCCCTTACTGAATAATATATTATTATTCTCGTTCGAACGCCCTCTAGCGGTGGCGCGGCGAGTTACTTAGCAAAGATTGACATCATTTTGCTCAACCTGCATTGTGCTACTAATGCCCGCGTTTCGCCGCTAGATGGCGCGGACGCAACGGCGGATTCGGTTAATTTAAATTAAATCTTGCTGGAATATGCGCAAAATTAACTTGTAATATAAATAAGTGTGCTTTATTTTCCTTAGTAAAGAATTCTGAATTTAATGAATTTTCCCAAATAATAATGGAAACTGATTTTAATATCTTATAAATGTATCTCAACCAATCCTTTCCTTTTATGGTTTTTTTATTCTATTTTATTTATATGAAAAAAATGAAAATGAAATATATGATATATGATGATATTAAAAATGAAATTATTCTGATATTGAGATGATTATGAGTGAAATAAAAGATACTTTTCCGACCCAAATTTACTATTTATTTTTCTATAACCTGTTGCGAAGACATTTCCCGAAACTATATGTGTGATATTGAATATTTATATTATTTATGAACTTAATTTGTAATCCGTCGATCGTCGAAGGCCTTGCGAGATTTTACGAGCGTACGTTACAATTATTACATTTTTCCCGTGTTTCGATGAGCATTATTCGTAACTGGTTTTCCCTATTTTTGCCCTACAATGATTTGGCAATTTTTAGTGTCGGGCACGCTGCACTTTCAAATATCGTAAACGACGGTAGTCTTTTGCTCTATTATTTTCCCTGATATTTAAATTTGGAAATATTACGTATTCCCTGACGATGACTCGCATTTATATTTATCTACAATTTGGTATTTTACTTCATAAGCTATTTTATTAATTTATCTGATTTTTAATTGCCTCGGGAAGAACTCAATGCCACTCTGACTCCGCCACGTTTTAATCCCAAGATTGTCTAACGTGGATTTCAATTATATTTATATATTTTTTACAGCCTACATTTTAAGTAGAGATCGCCGAAATGATTTTAGGTTTTATTGGCGGTGTCTATCGTTGATCCTATATTCGAAACTACGGATTCCTGTATTCAGAAAAACGAGTTAGCACGTATATGTCGTGCAAGACGGGTCTGAAGGACTAAAAGTATTGCACGATTGTGGTATTGCAAGTTAGAATAAAAGAAATCGAATTTTACTTTAAAAAAAACCGAAAATGAGAATATAATCTACTTGCCCCAAATAGGATGTGGAGATCACGCTGGAATGCTTTGCCTGCGCCGCACTTGATTCTAGTTATAATTTCTAAAGATGACTTTGACTTTTATATTTTATTCGTAGATGTAGGTAGGCCACTTCGAAGTCGTGAAATGAGCTCCGGCGGCCGGTAATCGCCGCGAGGCAAAAACCGACCGCCGCGCTGAAACGACGACCTTCCCAGGCGAGTGCTTCGGGCCAAAAAAAAAACTAACTCTCACTAGCGATTCTCTACACCCGTGTTCCATCTAATCGCTAGTGATGCCTATTGTGCGATAAGATTCGCTTGTATCCTATATTATTGTTATTTTATTTTTGTTAACTAATTTTGGCAATAATTGTTTATTATATTGTTTGTTAAACCCGTAATGGTTTTATGACCATTACATGCCGGAAAAGATGTTCAGTCTTCGCCCACGAAGACCTTAAACACCAAAGACTAAACGAACTACTATAAGAATCTACCACCTAAAGCGTAGCCATCGCTACGGTTCTTTAGTTGCCGTGCTACGCTTGCTACGACATAAAAATTTCTAAAAGTTTTATTATATTTTGTCTTGACAGTTTAAAGTACATTATTATTAAGAGATAACCCCTGCTTCTAGTCTCCTATTATTTAAAGAAATTATATTTTATAATAAATTTTCCGAAGTTGGAAATTTTTGAGGTTTTCCGATTTTCTACTAAGTTATTAAAAGAAAGCTATTTATCCAAGTTAGAAAAAATGCTCTGCGAAACACGTCCTTTATAACCTTACATTTTACAATTTTGATACAGTGAATACAGTGGCCTGTGTCGTCTATTCCGCTCCGTCCAGGGTCTTGTCATTGTCTGCCGTTTTGCCGTATTTCCTTTTTATGAATTTTTCCTTCATTTGTGTTTGTATTAGCCCATATGATGCTCAATTGTCGTCTTTGCCTCGTTACGTCCGGAACTCGTCACCTTGGTAAGAGATGTAGAGAAGAAAGTCATATTAGTAGAGGTTCGCTCCCAAAGCTTTTTGCTTCGGAGCTTGAACACGAAAATGTCAATTTACACATGTAAATCTGGGCACATCATCAGATGCTTTTATAAAGTCTATCGAAGTGTAGATGTACTGTTTCAAAAAATGTTTAAAATTTTGTCCAATTCCTAACTTCTTTATCCCGTTTTTCCCATTTTTTGCCCCTCACTGCACAAATGCACTTTTTCAAAAAGTTGCTACACTGGATTGAAGATCAATGCACTGTCGATTGGTATATTAGTCTCTATCTACACAATGCAGTCCGCATTTTCTCTCACAATCTTGGGGAAATTGTCTCGTTCACGCGCTTGTCCGTTTTCGCTTTACTGGTCGGTCCACGATACCGTCCCTGGTAATACTGCAGGTCGCATGTTGCCGGTGCTGACGTCATAGGTAGTTTCGTCTATTTACGTGCCTCCTGGCCTTCCTGTTGCGGTGAAAAAGGAAATAGTTCGACTTTTTACCTTAGGTTTCTGCGTGGTCTGGAGTCGGATAAGCGTGATTGGATCTTATTTACTTCGGTCGATCCTCGGTATCTTCCTTTGCTATTTGTATGGGTGTGCTGCGCTTTCGAGGAGTCGTGAGCCATTGCTGCTGATCTCTGTCGTCTGCGTCGTGGCTCTTCCAGCTGCCATATAGCGTTTCCATTTTGTCCTTTTATTATCGGCGTCCTCTTTCTCGTCGCTCTGTCTCTTTCTGGAATGTATAATTTTCTTTGCTGCATCATATGGTCTCTTATTTTTTAGTAGGGTTGCGGTTGGCTGGCAATTCATTAGGAAGGGTTTGACAGGAAGGGCATATTCTCGTATACAACTTTATTTTTATTTCAAAAAATTTGACGGAACAAAAGAGACGTGCTTCTGCGTTTTCTTTACAAATTACAGAAATTTTTAAACTACTACATCTATTCTTACTATTTAATAAAAAAAACATTTTTATTTTACTTTTTTTTTTTTTAAACAAAAATTCTCCCACATTGCTTTTCAAATAAGCTTCCAGTAACTAAATTTAAGACTATATTTTATTAGGTGTTCGTATGGATACACATTCCGATTTTTCAGATTTTCTTCTTCACACAAGTGTTGAGGTTTTTCGTATTTCAATATTTAAGTAAAAAGAAAAATAAACATTTTGATAACGCTCCACTTCTTGTGAGAGCTTATCTTAATTACTACAAAATCAAATGTTACAAAGTAAATTATGTCTCAACGTCGATCTTTATTTATATGTGTGGCTGGCTTAATAAATTATGGGCAGATTTCTAGCGTGATATCTTTTTAAGAGTATGGAAAAATTGAAGAGTGTATATTTATATGAAATTTATGTGTTGTGAGACGTGGACAGTATCTCGCACTTTTATATTTAATTTATTAAAAAAAATATTTATATAATTTACGCCAAGTAGTTTTGTTAATGGTATGTCATGGTGAGGGTTCCAATGACATTGATAATTTTTCATATAATAGATTATTCACCGTCTCAGTGGTATTGGTCTCCCCGAGTGAAATATAAGATATGTATATATATATGAGATTTCCCTTTTAACAATATTTATAAGTTTTTTTGTATAGAAATGAACTATATATTGGTGACCAGTCTCTGTTGAAACAATAATAGACGTCGATCCACATAATTTTAATTCATGCGGAAGCGTGGACACTATAGTCTTTAATTTAATAGAAAAATATGGGAAATCTTTAGATTTTTTTTTTAAAAAAAAATTTTTATGATACTATATATGGTGACTGTTCTGCGATCTAAAGCGCATATTAACTACGTAATTTACTCTAGTAGTAGTAAGTTAATAGTAAATCTTATATACCTTGTTCGGCAAGAATTTATTTAACTTATCAGGTTTTTAAGCCTTCCGAATTTAGTGTTTGTGTTGAACATATATTTTACTGAGATGTTATTATTGTTGTCTTGAGTGTGAATGATAAAATTTTCAATATTTAGCTTAAGTTTTTCTCTTTCGTGACCCGTTCATTCTACTTTCTTACGTCTGCATTCTAGGTCTTCCTGACATACAATCTTTCATACTACAACTGGCTGCCTCGTATTTACTATTTTTAACGATTCTTGACAGTACAAATGATTCCTCTCTATAGTATTGTACATTTCTCCAGAAATTACGTGTTCAGCTAAGATTAATTCGCTACTAACTATAAGCGTTTATGGACAAACTAATTTTGAGCAGCGTTTCAGCGGGACATAACGGAAAATCTATAAGTCTTTTTTGAAGAAAAAAGACAATAAAAACAATTCATGGTATGGAAAAATATTCCATGTCCTGATAAATTCAGGATCGGATGAGATCTTTCTGTAGCTATATGTTGTAATATACAATGGTTTTTTTTATCGTGAGCCTTCTAGTCGCTAATTAGAAATGTCAGCAGTTTTTGCCATGTAATTACATAATAGTAGAAATAAATAATAATAGTAGAGTTTATTCATAAATGAATTTAGGGCTTGTCCGTGAACAATTTTAATTTGAACGCGAACGGCTTAACGTCCGGTATACTCTATTTATAATATAATACTATAAAATAATTTGTATCCTTCAGAGCTGATCAAAGTAAATTTTAATTCTACCTGTCAGGTGATGTTTACAATAGACGGGTATCAAGCACCCAGGTGTTTTTACTCCATGAGCAGGGTTAGATCACCGAACCCTTCAGATTTTGCTTATATGCAAATATATAGTATAAAATGATAGGTATAGAAGTATCTCAATCCTTAGACTTATCCGCATGGCTCCTTTTTACTATATTATATGTTAAATATATACATATATATGATATTTTATATAAATATATTTTGACGCGAAACTTGGTACTATTCTTTCTCCCTATTTTTTTTCAGACAATCCGGGTTCTTAGCCGGATAAGATGTTAAGAAAAAAAAATTTTTTTTTATTTAAAAAAAAATTTTTTTTTTTTTTAATGATGTTATCTATTGTATGTGAAATTATATATTTATTTATTTTACTTATTGAAAATTTAGTGTTGTATGTGTTTTTATTTTTATCATGCTACGCCCTTATGTGTCTGTTACTTTTTCTTTATGTGTGCTTATTATTATTTTTTTTTTATTTAGCCATGAATACTTGTATCGAATACTTATATACTTTATCTGTTACATTTATTTACTTAATATTTTGTATTTTTGCTCTGTTTTTATATTTTTTCTTTTACTTTTCACTTGCAATTATCTCACGGTGTACCTAATATAGTCGTTGCTTTTTTGTGATTTTGCATATTCCGGATTACATGTGGATATTATGCGACTGTTATTTGCAATGTGAAATGTTCTGCGTATTTTTTTTTGTGACCCTAATTTTTACACAGGTCTTTTATGTGGTACGTCCCACGATTTTTGCCGTGTTCGTCAACCAATACATAGGCTATGGGGGACTTTTTCGCGATGATTTTGCATTTTGAATATCTGGGCGCTAGTTTGTTTGAGAAAAACTCTGCTTTTCGCGATTGCATGTGATTTTTCGCCCATACGAAATCACCGACTGAGAATTCGACGTGCTTTCTCCTCAGGTTATATTTTGAGGCGTTATTTTTGAAAGCTTCCATGAGTCTTTCCCGCACGACGTCATATGCGTCCGCGAGCGTCTCGAGTCCTTTTGCGAATTCCTGTGGACTGTCTATTGCTATTTTGGATTTTTCTTTTGGAATGAAACTAAACATTTTATGGTAGCGGCCATCAACCATTGGTTCACGAGCGTACATAAGGTATGATGGGGTAAAGCCTGTTGCCAGATTTTGATGATTATTTAACGCGTTTTGGATTAAAGATAAATGTTTATCCCACGATCTTTGATCTTTTCCTGCTAGAATTGATAAACTCGTTTCTATAGTTTGATTATAACGTTCGACTGCGTTCGATTGAGGAGCATATACGCATCCATAGAATAATTTTGGGATTTTATATTTTTCCGTAAAATTTTTGAATGCTTTTGACCTAAAATATGATGCGTTGTCTAACGTTATTACCGCAGGTGTTCCGTACGCCAGAAATACGTTATTTTCTAGGTGTTTGATAATATTGGCTGAGGTGGCTTTTCTTAATGGGAATAGCCAACAAAATTTTGTAAATAAATCGATCACAGAGAGTATATAGGTGAAGCCGCTCAGTGATCTTGGCATGGGTCCCACCAGATCTATACTGATCGTATGCATTGGAGTGTTCACTGTTTTTGGAGTCACCATGAGCCCATGTGCAGGTCCTGTCTTTATCTTGTATGCTTTACAAGTATCGCAATTTTTGACATATGCCTTGACTTCCTTTTGCATTCCGGGCCAATAATAATATGTTTGTAACTTTCTCAGGGTTTTGAAAATGCCAAAATGTACAGCAAACTCCCCTTCATGGATGTCTTTTATCGCCGATTTTCTGTCAGCATATTTGAGTACCAGTCTCCACGCATTTCGGAGGTTCTCACCTTTTTTGGGGGGAAAGTATTTGTATAGTTTTTCCTCCTCAATTTTGTATTCCGTGGCTGTATAAGGTTCTTTTTCTACGGTTTTGTACATCCGATCGTACCAATCATCTTTCGTGACTTTCGTGGACATTTCCATGCATGGGATTCTTGACAGTGCGTCCGCTACCACGTTCAGACTGCCTTTTTTATGCACGATTTCCATGTCGAATTGCGAAAGCAGGGTGCTCCATCTCGCCAGACGACCTGTGGGGTTGGTGAGATTTGTCAGCCACCTTAAGCTGCTGTGATCAGTTATTACTTTGAACCTGGAACCTTCTACATATGTCCTGTAATGAAGGACTGCTCTCAAAACTGCCAGGAGCTCTTTCTCTGTAACTGAAAAGTTGCTCTCTGCTTTGCTCAGTGTGCGCGAAAAGTATGAAATTGGCAAGTCCATTTCCTCTTCTTCCGAATATTGGGTGAGTGCTGCGCCTACGGCTATGTCACTTGCATCGCAACTTATGGTAAATTTCTTGGTGAAATCAGGACATCTTAGTATGGGGGCCGATATTAGCGCTTCCTTGAGTGTGTTGAAAGATTTTTCTGCCTCTTCGTTCCATTCGAAATTTACTTTGACGCCTTTCTTTCCTCCTGTGAGCTTGCATAAAGGTGCTGCTATTTTTGAGTATTCTTTTACGAAGCGTCGGTAGTAGCCGCAGAGACCGAGGAAGCTTCTTACACGTTTCACGCTATTTGGTCTTGGGAAATCTCTTACACATTCAATTTTTCCAGGGTCCGTTCTCAGACCTTGCCCGTCTACTATATATCCGAGGTATATAAGTTCTGGCCTACAAAATTCGCATTTTTTGAGATTTATTGTTAAGCCGGCCTCTTTCAGGTTGTCTCTGACTCTTACTAATGTGTCGATATGTTCGTCATATGTGGCGGAGGCTATTATTAGGTCGTCTGCATACGCGAATACTTTGCTGTCGTATTCCGGTCCGAAAATTCGGTCCATTAATGCTGCGAGATCTGATGACGAGTTGCATGTACCAAAGGGCATGCGTACAAATGCGTACATGCCTTTTCCGGGCACGGCGAAGGCGGTTTTCTGAATTGACGATTTTTCCATGGGAATTTGCCAGAAGGCTTTTGACAGGTCAATCGATGTTAGGTATTTTGAATTTCCAAGATTATCGAGGATTCGTTGGGCCGATGCCATGGGGTAATGGTTTTTATTGTGACCTCATTTAACTTTCTGGAGTCTAGACATACTCTGGGCGTTCCGTCTTTTTTATTGACGACCAATATTGGGCTGCACCACGGCGATTTGATTGGCGTAATTACCCCTAATTTAAGCATTTCGTCTATTTCCTTTTTTACTAACTTATCCTTTTCCGGCGCTAGGAGGTATGGTTTTTGTCTGATCGGGTCTCCGGTGGTTACGATTTTGTGTTCGATCAAGTGAGTCCTTCCCAGCCCCACTTTTTCAAAGGAGATATCTTCGTATAATTTTTTGACTTCTTCTAGGCGTCGTAATTGATGTGGCGTCAAATCGTCTACGTTGATTATCTGTCGTCCTATTGTATGACTTAGTTCCGCGAGCTGTATGTCCTTTTCCTGGTTGACGGAAATTTTCACGCCGAATCGGCTGATGAATTCGATTCCCAAGATGATGTCCTTTTTTATTGTTGGGCAGATGATGAAGTTTATGTTCTCTCTTCTTCCCTTGTATACTACTGGCAGTGTTACTGAGCCGAGTATCCGTTGTCCAGCTCCATCCGCCGTTGTTATGCGGTTTTCCGGGTGCATAGCCTTTTTTTTGATTGACGTGAAACGGCTGTGTGTTTGTCCTCCAAGTATACATATCGCGTCGATGAAGTCCAAGACAGGTGTGCTGCCATCAAACTTCAAATTCCATTTGTATAAGCTGGGTGTAATCTTGTGCTTTCCACTGTTCGAGGTTTGGAAGATTCCCGATTCCGCTGCTGCATCTGGCGTTTTGTTGCTGTTTTTCCTGGTATATAAATCCTCATCTTCGCTGTTTATTTCCGAAGTGGCGTAGATCCTCGAATTATTCGTTTTTTCGTAATGAATCGATTCTTCCAGTCTTGAGATATTACCGTGAGTTGGATTTTCAAAGTCTTGTTTTCCCCGTTGTTCCGAAATTTTGTTTTTCATATTGGTTTCCTCGCGTATATTTTCCGGTGACTGTTGACGTCGTGATCTAGCTGCCGTTTTTGTTTTCCTGGGTGCCATTTTGCGATTGCTTCCCGATATGCTCAATGTGTCAACCACTTACCAAATTTATGTGTGTAAGTGTTTTGAGAAGAAAAAAAGAAATTAAATTCAAATCTTGTTATAGTTGAACAGTGTGAAGTCGTGTGCTAGATACAATTTAAAAAATTCAAGTGTGTAAGGTGAATGCTGAAAATTATTAGTACATATATAAGTGTTAAAGCTAGAAGATGATTCACATGAAAGAAATACAAGTTAAAGAGAAAAAAAAACAAAATTAAAATTTATTAAAAAGAAAAAAATTTTTTTTTTTTTGAACCATCCTGTATATCAGGGTATATTTCTAAGTGTTGATTCTAAGTTATTATACGTTATTTAAATTTGCATGAGGTTAAGTAAGTTTTAAATTTTACTGCGTGTATTATTTTTTTGACACCCTGTATTCGTGTGCACCTCTAAGTGTAGTTCCTTGTTACCATAATTTAATATTATTATTTTTCAAAATTAGTTTGTTTCGTTTTTCCTAAAGTTTATTCCTTTCTTTACGTTTTTGTTTGCAGTGTTTTGTTTCTCATTCATTTACTTATTTTGTCACTATCAGATATATTAAATTTCCTGTAATCGTAATTTTCCTAAGTGCCTAAAGCCCATGTACTGCTCGACGCACACAGTAGTGTTCGTACGTATTTCTAGTTTTCACATTTGTTAGAGTTCCTTATGGTTCACTTGCGACGCTAGGTATTCCATGTCAATGTATAAGTGCTTGCAATTTTATATAGAACAGAGAAATTTTTGCTATTAGTATAGTTGACGCAATGTTTATCTTTCGTTTTTAAAAGCTAAAACTGAATCATTTATTAGAGATGTTATATGAAAATTGTATTTATAAATATTTTATGAAAATTTTATTAAAATTTTAAAGTGTTTTTAAGGGCGTGCCGGTGTGTAAACGTGTACGTGTGTGTTGTGTTTATTTTATATTTAAAAAAAAATAATTAGTACCAAGTTCGTTGCCTGTATAAAAATAATAATAAAATTGAATAATAGTTTCGCAACAGTAATATATTAATATTTTGAAAAGTTGCGATATATAAGAAAGAAAGGGTGGGAGGGCGGGAAATATTGTTGTAGTAAAAAATAGTTGATATGAAAAAAAAATTTAAAAATAAATTGTATGTATTAGTTTGAAAAAAGATTTGTTTGACAGTTATGGAAAGAAAATTATGCACCGCGTTGGGCCCAATTTGTAGGCGACCAGCGTGATCGCTTTAAATCAAAAGATAAATTATTTTGAAAAAAATTGTTTGTAAAAAAATTATTATGTAAAGATCTATAAGCCCCAAGTTGGAAGCCAATTTGTCATGAGACCCGAATAATTTTTAATATATCAGTTGATTTTATAGATTACAATATTATTATTTTACCAATATACTTCCGGACGATATGGAAAGATTTGTTTATATAGTGGGCGCCAGCCCGGAAGAAGAAGAAGATTTATTTCGGATCTATGAACAAGTGCCAGAGTCCTTCCACCGTTTAGAATTTCTCTGGGGCAGGGGTATGTAGGCTGCGTCGGGATTTGCGTCGGTTCGCTCAGTCCATCTCAGGCACGGGGGTATTTAGAATCCCTTAGTGACCCAGTCTACGGTAAGATGACCATCCCTATGGGATGAACGGCCTTTTATGGATATTCAATTGCTAAATTATTTGAACCATTTCCCTTACTGAATAATATATTATTATTCTCGTTCGAACGCCCTCTAGCGGTGGCGCGGCGAGTTACTTAGCAAAGATTGACATCATTTTGCTCAACCTGCATTGTGCTACTAATGCCCGCGTTTCGCCGCTAGATGGCGCGGACGCGACGGCGGATTCGGTTAATTTAAATTAAATCTTGCTGGAATATGCGCAAAATTAACTTGTAACATAAATAAGTGTGCTTTATTTTCCTTAGTAAAGAATTCTGAATTTAATGAATTTTCCCAAATAATAATGGAAACTGATTTTAATATCTTATAAATGTATCTCAACCAATCCTTTCCTTTTATGGTTTTTTTATTCTATTTTATTTATATGAAAAAAATGAAAATGAAATATATGATATATGATGATATTAAAAATGAAATTATTCTGATATTGAGATGATTATGAGTAAAATAAAAGATACTTTTCCGACCCAAATTTACTATTTATTTTTCTATAACCTGTTGCGAAGACATTTCCCGAAACTATATGTGTGATATTGAATATTTATATTATTTATGAAACTTAATTTTTAATCCGTCGATCGTCGAAGGCCTTGCGAGATTTTACGAGCGTACGTTACAATTATTACATTTTTCCCGTGTTTCGATGAGCATTATTCGTAACTGGTTTTCCCTATTTTTGCCCTACAATGATTTGGCAATTTTTAGTGTCGGGCACGCTGCACTTTCAAATATCGTAAACGACGGTAGTCTTTTGCTCTATTATTTTCCCTGATATTTAAATTTGGAAATATTACGTATTCCCTGACGATGACTCGCATTTATATTTATCTACAATTTGGTATTTTACTTCATAAGCTATTTTATTAATTTATCTGATTTTTAATTGCCTCGGGAAGAACTCAATGCCACTCTGACTCCGCCACGTTTTAATCCCAAGATTGTCTAACGTGGATTTCAATTATATTTATATATTTTTTACAGCCTACATTTTAAGTAGAGATCGCCGAAATGATTTTAGGTTTTATTGGCGGTGTCTATCGTTGATCCTATATTCGAAACTACGGATTCCTGTATTCAGAAAAACGAGTTAGCACGTATATGTCGTGCAAGACGGGTCTGAAGGACTAAAAGTATTGCACGATTGTGGTATTGCAAGTTAGAATAAAAGAAATCGAATTTTACTTTAAAAAAAACCGAAAATGAGAATATAATCTACTTGCCCCAAATAGGATGTGGAGATCACGCTGGAATGCTTTGCCTGCGCCGCACTTGATTCTAGTTATAATTTCTAAAGATGACTTTGACTTTTATATTTTATTCGTAGATGTAGGTAGGCCACTTCGAAGTCGTGAAATGAGCTCCGGCGGCCGGTAATCGCCGCGAGGCAAAAACCGACCGCCGCGCTGAAACGACGACCTTCCCAGGCGAGTGCTTCGGGCCAAAAAAAAAACTAACTCTCACTAGCGATTCTCTACACCCGTGTTCCATCTAATCGCTAGTGATGCCTATTGTGCGATAAGATTCGCTTGTATCCTATATTATTGTTATTTTATTTTTGTTAACTAATTTTGGCAATAATTGTTTATTATATTGTTTGTTAAACCCGTAATGGTTTTATGACCATTACAATATATATATATATATATATATATATATATATATATATATATATATATATATATATATATATATATATATATATATATATATATATATCGATGGCTTACAGGCAATACCTCGTAACCCACGGAGACCAAATTTTACAGGAGAGAGTAAAAACTGTTTTATTTCACACAAAATTAAATAAATGTAAATGTTTTATGGTTGTTGTTTCTGTTTCATTGCTTTTAGTAGTTTTAATTAAAAAATATGATTTTAAATATTCTATTTTAGGAGTTATTGTGGAATAGGAGATACTGTCTTTCACTTATAATGTTCAAATGAGAAATATTGTGGAATAAGAGATATTGATTTTGCAATATTAATTTCTGGTATCTTTTATTTTTATCAATAAAACAGTTAAAAATGGTATTTTTTTAAACAAAGTATTATACTTATGAATAAAGCTTAAAATTTTAAAAATCGCTTTCTCAGTTATAATGTGGAAGTGAATCGTAGAAATGGTGAGTATCTGAAGGAAGAGCAAACTTGAGGTCTTGTAAGTCTTTCCATTTTCTAGCCGTTATTTTCAGTTTGCTCTTGTGTAGGCGAGGCCATTCCGGTCGTGGCAGAGAATCTTCATTGCTTCTTTGTTTTGGTCGATGCGGAAGCTCCATGAAGTCACTGTCAAAGTTCAATTTGACTAAAATTTTATGGTCATGAGGACTGTACTTTATCATTCTTATATCTACGACGCAAGGATCACCTGCTTTCTTCCCAGGACGTATAGAAGTGTACCTCTGTAGAGCGCTGTCATCATAATTTGTAAAGAATGTATAGTCCAAAAACTTTACCTCATATGGAAACGGCTTTGTACGGGCTTCTCTAGTTATCGAAATGTACTCACTAGGCAAGTGAATTTCTCTATTTTTTATGCGTCTCTCTATGGAAGCATGCACCGAGTCACACTCCATTTGTGTATGGCCAACCTCGAGGAATTTTTGTTCAATAGCTATATTATTATTTATGGAGTAATCAAGGAGAGCATTTGATAAAATTGTGTTTCTATTTTGGGCGGTGCACCCGTCAGAGTATATAATAATTTTCTTCTTTTCATTCATACAGCATTCCTTTAAGTAATCAATTAAGCACGACGCATAGGTTGAAGCAGTTTGGTCAGTATCGCATTCAGTATACCAATAACATCTTGCGTGATGCGTAGCCAAATTGTAAACAGTGAAATTATGGCAGGACAGTTTGGTCTTATAGTAAAAGGCACTGCATTTTAAATCTGGAGAATTCTTTACAGCTTGCAGATCCATTGTAAGGACAGTGCACTCGCCTTTTAATGCGCGCTCTTTATCATTGCTTTTTTCTTCCCTTGCCTTATCTTTTTTCAGAACATGCTCACGGTGCACAGTTTCATCGATGCCTCCAATTTTAAATCCTTCGCACAAGTCACACTTATCCTTTTTCAATTTGTAAATGGCGAGATTTTTCATGAAAAACACTTCATGAAATAATTTTATCGATGCTATTCTGTCAGTCTTTTGAGCATCTTCGCAGAACTGTTTGTAAATGCCATACAAATGTCGGTGTGATTTTATATCCGCTTGTAGATATAATTTTCTTGAGTCTTTTCGAGCGTAGTGCGATGGCAGCTTCGGCAAAGTATCAAAGAATTGAATCATCAAGTCCCGTTTTTCAGTATTCTTGATCGCCGCTTGTGGTTTGTTATGCATTCCATGTTCACTTTTTTTTAACCAACCTCTTACTGTGAATTCTCCTAAGTCTAGGGTCGACAAAAATGTCTTCTTACATACTTGCACTCTTTTATCACCAACCGTTAGATGATAAAACTTTGTCGAATCTCTCTTAGAATCACCATCTTTTTTATATCTTCGCAAAGGAGCTGTTTGCGTGACGTGGTTTACGATGAAGATTTTTCTTTGTTTCCAATCCATGTCGCCCCAAAACTTTTTGAAAATGTCATTCCTTTCATTTTCCGATATAGATTGACATTGTCTTTTAGAGGTTTTAGAACATAGTTTCAAATCACATTTAGGGCCAATTTTTCGAGCTGCTCTTGGTTTATTTTGATGAATTTTATTATCAGTACGGGTGAATCCAATGTATTTCTTTCCCTGCATTCGAAGGATTTTTGCTTTTTGCCGCTTCCAATTTGTAGGGTCAGCTACCCGTGTTCGTTTTCTTCCTGAAAAAAGTTATTATACATTTTTTACTAGCTGTAGTAAATGGTGGAAGTACTAATATGGCATCCAGATATCACTAAGATGTGTTAGGCTGGCATCACGGGCATGTATAGTAGGTGATGTAGCCACTCATGACAGATCCATAAAAATCAATAAAATGTTTTTATACAATTGAATTTCGATTAGATAATAATGAAATACCTTCATCAGGATCGCCATATTCCCGGATGTTGGGGTCCTCGTTTTCTATTATGCTTGGGGTGCTTTCCGAATCGCTTGTCGGGATGTATTCTGAACCACTATCAGCGAACGGATGGGTTTCACTTGAATTTGATGATTGAGATGCATTGAACATGCGTTCAATTTCTGTGGAATACAAACACACACAACAAATTATGTGGAACATAGAAATGGAGTAAAAAAATTATAATTAAAATATATCCAAGTAAAATGTACATAATTAGAGAATGTCCTGGCAAACAGGAAAGATTTTTTAAATGGAGATAGTTATGGGTAATATTTGGCATAATATTTACAAGTACATAAATTGTGCTCACCTTCTTCATGTTCACCGTAACCATCAGTGGCTTCTGGGTTGGCTGTGCGTATCTGGGGTGGACGTAGCTCATCTTTCTGGTGTGAACAGCAGGGCTCATTCAACGTCATCTTTTTTATTTCTGTATTTTGTACACACAAATCAGTAAGGCTTACACAAACAAATCTAAAGCTCAATAGTTTTAGGTAGACAAGAATTATGCGAATCCGCTAGGTGAGACGACGACATTTATTTGTATTGTGGTTAGGCAAAAGCACCATACCGCTGAAGGGTAGAAGGATTGGAGAAGCATTGGTATCCAGCAGTGCCTCAAACCCTCAAAATATTCATAATAAGGTGGAGTTAATTAAATACGTAACTAAATATAAAATATAAGCTACTAACCACCGTCATGTTCACCGTAGGCTGAGCGACCCGGTGTAATTGTATTAGGGGCTGCAATTATACGCTCAATGGTATTTTTTAAAGCGAGTTCATCTTCAGTCAAGCCAGCGTCTGGCTGCTGCAGCAGTTCTTGATCGGACTGCAGCTGTTTCGGCTGCAAGGATATTTCTTTTTCTTGTCTTAGTTTTAATGCAGACAACTCTTGCTTAAGTTGGTTTCTTAGAATTAATATTTTTTTAAACTTCTTCTTAAATGTCTGCTCCTTCTCTTCATCACCCGAAGAGTCCGAAGCCATTGCACCATCTGTATTTCTGCTAGCTGTGAACAAGAGAAAAGGTTTTACCTACATTTTTTCAGTTTTATTTGCTGAGCGAAAACGAACTCGACGGCAACAGAAATTATCATAATTTATTAAAAAACATAAAATACTCATTTCAAACATGTACTTACATTATTTATCACAGTATTCCGAATGAAATCGCAGTTTAGAGTCACAATTAACGCGCGAACAAAAGTTAACCTCAAAAAATTTTTGACAGCTGTGTGGCTTGCGAGTAATTGCCCGCAAATTTCCCCGAATGTGTTGCCACTCCAAGCCATTCACTGTGGGACGTGATTTTTTGTGTCCTAAATTTTCGCAGTAGTGAAATAAGAGGTATTGCCACTATTTGAAATTATTAAATGCAATAGACCGTGGGTTCCGAGGTTTTACAAGCACATAAAGTTTTTAATTTGAAAATTTTCTGTACACTTAAGTCGATTTCAGCTTTTTTGTGGGTTAAGTGGTATTGCCTGTAAGCCATCGATATATATATATATATATATATATATATATATATATATATATATATATATATATATATATATATATATATATATATATATATATATATATATATGTATATATGTATAAACCATGCAAACATTTGTATTGATCGTAAGTTTAAACGCAAGTCTTTACAATCGCCATCTTTTATTACTCTTTGAAAAACCAATTTACTGAGATTTCATTTTATTGTAACAAATAATAATAAACAAAACGTAAATACCTTAAAAACCATTTTAATTATAATGAATCGATAAAATAAATACCAAAAATATTTGCATGCATATGTAAATATTTATATATATCCTTCTAGCCGTGTTCGGCCATAGCGACTGCATTGTAGATTCTAGTGACTTCTTTAGTCTTCTCAGAGTCCATTGTTCGCAAGCAGTCAAGTGCGCAGGCTATATTATAGTGCACAGGTGGGCGCGCGACCACGGGTGCACTCTCTCTTCCTCCCTCTTCTGAACCCGATGGAACGGAGACCGTTACGACCAGAGAAAAGTTTGGATGCAGATAAAATAAAATAAATTAATTAATCGCCAACACAGCAATGGCTGTCATTGTTAAATTTGTACTCAATATTGCAGCTATTTTTTTCGGATTTAGTTCGTTTTTCCACACTGTCATTTATGAATTTGGTAATAAGGCTTGTGGCGATGTTTAAGGTTTTTCTGGAGCTATTGTAGAGATGATCGGTGACTTATTGGTAGTTGTTGTAGTAGGCGGTGATGTAGAAGATGCATTATTGGATTTATCCTGGTTTTTTGATGATCTCGTGTTGTTGCTCATGGGGCTGTGTTGAATAGAGCATACAGCCTCTTGTTCCGACATTATACAAAATTGTGATAGTTTCCCTTTTGGCAAATCCCCGTCAGTTTTTGGACAATTTTCCGGCGGTAGACGTACTCCTAAAAACGCCATTTATTTCACATGACTCTTCACGGCAGTGTATATGCCAGGTCCCTTGGCACTTCCTCAAGGGCTCTTTCCAATACTGGTGACGGCGATTATGTTGAAGAGGCATTGGTTGTCAGCTATCGTCACTTGCAATGGTCCACCTCTAAGCTTCCAGCGCACAATTGATCGTCCGTTATACCTTGTGGTAACCTCTTTCTGAGAGTCTTTGCATATAGTCTTCGACAGGTCGGCTGGTTAATCAAATCCACCACCACCTTCAGTAAGTCGTCCGATGTATCTTCAGCAAATGTATCTTCAGCAAAGTCCATATGCCCCCAGCCAGTAACGACAGCTCGCTTGTTTTCGATGGTCGACTTTGTCCATAGACACGCTGGTTGAATATTAAAAATTAAATAGTAAATATTTATGACCATCAGAAATCAGAAATAAGAAAAAAAATCTTACTTACTACTGAATTAACTCAAATTAAGAACTTTTGTTACCTTGCTCTCGCTTCATGGTGGCTTCTAATTGACGTTTAAGTTGTTGATCATAATTGGTTCATGAAATAACTGTATCATTTTATGCATCAATAAAAAACAATAAAAAACATTTAATTCCCAAAACCGGGGTGTTGTTCCCTAACAAGCGTTCACATAATATAATATGTACTTGTATTTGTATAATCTACTTGTACAATTTACTTAAGTGCTGCTCATTTAAGGTTTAGCTTCGTAATTCAAAATAACGGGATGCAAAACTAGGAGTCGTGATAAACCACTCTCGCACACGAACACTTAAACTCGTATCGTGGGGTTCTCACAGTGACTCGCTGGAAGGTCGCACCTCTAGCTGTACTTATTTGAACGAATATTTAAGCGTTTTTCACAATAACAATGAAGTGCCATTTTATCCTATTTTAATCAAAAGTCTGAAAAAAATCTGATAATTCTTTCTATGGTTATACGATGCCGAATCAACTACAAAATGAACTAATTTCTTTTTTAATAAACCAACTAGCTGAAATAATAGTAGTAGCAGTAGGTACGTTTTATTTATTTTATTATATAAAAAATAAAAAGTAATACATCGTGTTTTTATTTTGTATTGAGGAATTATCTATAATAAAACCAATCAATTTTTCATGTTGTCACCTAAATTGTAGCCTAACCCAAAACTATTTATTAATCGAGAAATACATTTGTTGTTTTATTGGCTAAAACAACCTTTTATTCTCTTGATTATATGCGAATACGACGTAATCTGTGGCAATTTTGGCAAAACTACATAAGTCGTTTTTTAACCAAAATGAGTTATAATGACCATTTAACAGCGTTTTTTTACTCTTTCATTGGGAAAAACTACATAACTCGAAGCACAATATAAAAGAAGTTAAAGCACCTATGTACTTTCTCACTAGTTATATATTGTTCAGATGAGCAAAACTACATATGTGTAACTTATGTACTTTTTCTTAACTATTGACAGGTGGTCATAGTAGGATAAGTTAATTATCTTTTTATTAATACATATCATTTTAAAATTACATATATAGTTTAAGAGAGCACACATCTTTTATTCCATGTGCCAATTTTAGTCATAAATTTCAAAATGCTCCCTGAGAAAATGGTATTTATGACTTATATAAATGTAGTTTTGCCTAATTGCCACAGATATATTTATTCCACTTTTATAATCATAATACCTATTTCTTTTCCAGCTCTATATTTGATTTTTTGTGATTTTTTCTGAAGTTTGGTTAAGTTTTCGGTGACAACAAAAACATTGGTTTTATATGTTGACCCAAAAAGAGTAGCGGCACATTTAGGATGTTATCACCGTAGACATTCTTTTTTTTTATGTCTTGTGACGTTTGTAAAAGTACGAAGGCAGGATGATAAATACCTGGCCTACGCTATTTTAAAAGATCGAATGTTTAAAAAATCAACCAGATTTTAAAACAAAGTTTGTAAGTATCAATGTTCTAAATTTGAAATTGATAGAATAAATACTTTTTTGCGAACTGTTATTTTTTTTTAATCTTTTGATCATTTTTTTCCAAATGTATACAACTAAACAATGAATTTTGTTAAAGTCTCTTTATATCAAAGGTTTGAAAGAAGACGATATTTTGGACGATTCGAAAAATATTTATTATGCTTGTTTCCTCTTCTACGCCACAGTCAAAAACTGGATGGTTGAGTTAAAATGCGGCCGTACAAGCGTCCGAAATAAACTCACTTAGACGTCCAAAAATCGTCACGATCCCGGAAATCATCCCCAAAGTATATGATACGGTTTTGGCACATCAACGATTAAAATTATCTGAAATCGTTTATAGTATAGTTATCTCTAAAAATGGATACTACAAATGCTGAGTAAAAAATTGCATATGAAAAGCTATCCGCCCGTTGAGTGCCAAGAAATAATTTGAATACAAAACTCACAATAGTTTGGAACATTTTGTGACTAATAGAGCGGATTTTCGAGGCGATCTATAACAATAAAAAAAATGTGAGTCTTTCATCATACACCAGAATCCGAATTCTATCAAAACAGTGGACAGAATATGGGTACTCAGCCCCAAAGAAATCTATAGCCGTGATAACGGCTGGAAAAGTGATGGTATACGTATTTTGGGATGCAAAGTAAAAATCGATTATAAATTACCTTCCGAAAGGTTTAATAATTATTACTGGTGTATGATACGCTAATCTGCTACATAAGCTAAAGTACTGTATTCCGCAAAAAAACATGTTTGGCTCGTAAAAAAATCATATTTCCCTATGATAACGAAAACCCTTTCATGGTGGGATGATTTTTTCCGAGCCAAACATGTTTTTTTGCGAAATACAAGAAAATCTAGGGTAATTCGTTGATTTTCACCTTAGACAACGCATGTGTATTGTGTAAGCCCTTACACTTGCGTTAAGGCGAAGGTGAAAATCAACGAATTACCCTACGATGTTTTGCCTCATCCAGCTTATTCGCCTAGCTTAGCACCATTAGACTTCTACCTTTCTCTCAAGCTCATTTTTTTCAGGTGACATAAATTTGAAACGAATGACGACGTTACGGCTGCTGTAGAGGACTATTTTGCAGATCTTAAGAAAACCTTTTTTATGGAGGACATTGCTTTGAAGCGTAGATGGACGGAGAGTTTAAAAGTGTGTCGAGTTTAAAGGAAACTAAAACGTTAACGTTTCCTTGTATTCCGCCCTTGGATTTAGATGGCGCATTTTTATAACATGCTATGATTATACGATTCATTCAAAGTACCGCGAAGCGGATGGTCGCGTTTTTTTTTGTTGAAAACTATATTGGAAAAAATATCGTACCCATTCAGGGTAAGATAATTTGAATGCTGAATGGTGCACGAGCATTTGCTTGCCGGAAGTTATTGACGAATTCCGTAATAGTAGCCGTAAACGCTGCATCATCTTGCACGATGACAATGCCAGCTCGACCATATAGCCAGGCAGACAAACGAATTCTTGAAGGACAATAACGTAGAACTCATGAGCTATCTTCCATACAGTTCCTACTTGGAACCTTGTGACTTTTTTTGTTCCCGAAAATTAAGAATCAATTACGCGGCCAACGATTTTTAACGCCAGACGAAGCTGTCAAAGAATATGCAAAACATGTCTGGAAAACATGGAGTGGGATAAAAGTTATGAAAATTGGTTTATACGCATATAAAAGTGTCATTACGATCACGGAGAATATTTTGAGAATAAATTGATTTTGACCATTCATTGTATTTCTTTCTTATTGATTCCGGAACTATTCACTGTGGCCCTCGTATAAGCCCAAGTGACTACTAGCATCCATAATGTTGATTTCCGTCAGAACTCTTACAACCAAATCTACATGTAAGTTGTTATATAATACGATTAACGATTCACAAAGGACGAACCGGCCGGACTCTATTTTGTAACTTTCATATATTGCCCGATATTAAATTCCAATCTCGAATATTAGTATTCTCTCCGCGACCCTCGCTTATCGAGCGAATTTCGGCGAAAATGGAAATTTTGCTCCTGTCAATATGACTGGAGATGGCTGGACATGTCAACCCGCGGTGAATAGAAAAACACGAAGGGGCTGTATTTACACGGCCCGGTGGCATAGTGGTTGTTAGGTCGCCTAATCTTACATTGTTGGGTTCTGGGTTCGATTTTCCGGTGAGATAAAATTAGCGGAATAGCATTTTCGGTTCTGTGAAACGAATGCAATAACAAGAAACACGCATTTGTACATATAAACACTTTAAGATTGTTGTATGCTAATAAACATGCGCTGACAGAAATACTTTTGTATTTTATTTAGATCATTTTTTTACGCCGGACAACATGACACAACAATTTAGACTGACCGGACCGACTGATCTTACCGACTGACCGGATTGATTGACCGGACCGACTGACCGGACCGACTGACCAAACCGACTGACCGGACTGACTAACCCGGCTGACTGACCGGGCTGACTGACCGGTCTGACTGATCGACCTGACTGACTGACCGGGCTGACTGACCTGACTGACTGACCGGACGTAATTACCGGTTTGACTGACCGGAATGACTGACTTTTCTTGTTTATTTTAACAATGTTAACACTGATTTTCTCTTGTTTTTTTATAATAAGGGTAATTTCTTTGCATTTTGATTTGTAAATAAATACATACCTTTGCTTCATATTTTTTTGTACGAAGCGAGTATTTCAGGGCTTACGAAATACATTGGGAGTTAGTGCTCCCAAATATTCTACCGGACAGACTGACCGGACTAACTGTTTCCATGTTATTGCGACACAAGAATCCTAATATTAGCAAAAACAAATCTATTTTAAAATATACCGTATTTTTTTTCAAAATATAACAAAATGACCAACGAACTCTGGTGTTTTCAAATAAATAAATAAAATATTAGTGGCAACATTGTGATTTGTTTTTTTTCTTTTAGTACGTATGATTTCTGAGTTAAATAATAAAATAACAAAATTTTGGAAAAAGGTATAACTTTACAACTTTTTGGACCATAGGGACACTTACGTCCCATCAATTTTTACAAATAAAATCTATTGAGCCATATTCTACCAAACTTGACTTTGTTATTTACATCGCTTTTAACAGTTTTAAGTCTCAAAAATGTTTATACATTTCCACAAAGCTTATGGTTCTATAATAGTTAAACCTTGATGCCCCGAAGTTTTTTCCATGTTGTTGAAACATCAGAATCTTAATATTAGCAAAAAAAAAAAATATACCGTAATTTTTTTGTCAAAATATCGCAAAATCACCAACGACAATTGGTGTTTTTAAATAAATAAAAAAATAATTATGGCAACAAATGAATTTGTTTTTTTTAGTACGTATGATTTATGAGTTCAATAATAAATAACAAAAATTTGGAAAAAGGTAAAACATTGCACCTTTATGTACCACAGAGACACTTATGTCCACTCCATTTATACTAAACCTATTGAACCAAGTTTTACAAAACTTGACATTGTTATTTACATCGCCCTTTAACAGTTTTATGTATCAAAAAGTTCCATACCTTTCCGCAAAGCTTATGGTCCTATAATGTTTAAACCTTGACACCCCAGAAATTTTTCCATATTAATGAGACATCAGAATCGTAATATTAGCAATCAAAAGTAGTATTTAAAAAAATA
Source organism: Micropterix aruncella (assembly GCA_944548615.1). Taxonomy (NCBI): domain Eukaryota; kingdom Metazoa; phylum Arthropoda; class Insecta; order Lepidoptera; family Micropterigidae; genus Micropterix; species Micropterix aruncella. The sequence goes on from OX155980.1 coordinate 13,210,195, forward strand.
CCGTATTTTTTTTTGAAAATGGTTGAAGAAGTAGAGAAAATTATTTTGGCAGATCGCCGTGTACCAGTTTGTTTTATTGCTGAAGAAGTAATAATTTCGATAGATAGTACGCATAGTATTATACATAATCGCTTAGGGATGAAACGGGTATACACAAGCTAGAAACTTGGAACGCGCAGAAAAAGAAGATCTAGCAAGATTTTGCTAGCAACATTCTTTGCATTTGTTAAAACAGTATCCTGGCCGTTTTATTTTGGCTCGATTCATAACTATAGACGAATAATGACTTCACCATTACGATCCTGAAACAAAACAACAGTCGATGACCTAGAAACGACCTAAGAAATTCGAAGCCATTCCATCCGCCGCCGCGCCGGTGAGAGCATGGGCTCCCTTTTCTGGGTCAGTCAAGGGGTCTTCATAATTGAATGCTTTGATCATGAAGCTACTATAACGGGTGCTACATATGCTGAACAAATAAAAAAAATAGATTGGGTCACCCCCAGATTTTCCCGGAACGTAGATAACCCCCCCCCCCCCGCCAACGCTTCTTCTCCGCCAACCTTTGCCCTTGCCCTCCCCCCTCCAACCCTTTCTCCTCGCGCCCAAAGCCCCTCCCCGTCCGATAGTGAATGTGTGTCATTAAACACGCGAATGTACTTCTAAGATTTTTGTATTATTTTCGTAGTATTTTAGTAGTTTTTTCATGCTATATTTTTTATTCAATAATATTAAAATGGTAACCAATATGATGTAAATGGTTTTCCAATATGATGTTAAACATCGTTTGTGTCACTTGTATGATATAATCGAACCAAAATTTTACAATGTGGTTTTGGTTTAATAAGGCATCTGTGTACCGAATTTCAAGCCTTTGAGTCCAATATTTTGATAGTGATGTATGACTGCCCTCTGGTGGACCGATTTCAACTACAATATTTTCAACTCATACCATGACCAAAATGATGTCTGCATGCTGTTTCATAGACACATAGACACATATTAGCTGATTTACACACTCGCTTGGCGCCTCGTGTCCGTGTCTCGTCTCGTCTCGCCTCGTGTCGCGCCTCGCGTGATCGAAGGAAAATGAGTTTCTGTTTACACTCTCGTGGTGCGTGCGAGCTAGCACCTATTTGTCCAAGAGCCAGCGACAAAAAAGTGAAAAAGTTTTTGAGAGGCTGATACTTTCATATCAGACAATACATACAGTCAGCAGGCTAGGTTTCGAGACACCTGGCGCTGGCGTACTAAGAAAGGTGTAATTTTAATTAGTATTACAAAGTGTTTTGAAAGAGTGTTTTGAAATTCATCATTAGACAGTGGATGCAATAACGAACTTGAAACATATGATCAGACTGCTTCATAATGGAACGCGTGGCGCCACTGTCTACTGATTAATTTTCAGATTTTCCAAAACACTTTAGGGTACTAATTAAAATTACATCTTTCCTAGCACGCTAGCACCAGGTGTCCCGAAATCTGGCCTGTTGACTGTCACCCGGCATTCCATGGCCAAAATACTCTCTGATCTGAAAGTATCAGCTTTTCCAAAAGTCTTGCGCTTTTTTGTCGCTGGCTCCCCGACTATTCGTCGCGAGGTCCTTTGACCCGTGCCCAAAAAACCGCTCCCGACGCGAGCGGCAAGACGAGGCGCGATTCGAGACGCGGGTGCCTGTTCACACTCTCGTCTCGCGCTTCGTCCCGCGCCTCGTCTCGCGCCTCGCGCGAAAGTGTAAATGAGCTATATAAGTTAGTTCGCGATACCTTTCCCTGACGGGAAAAATAATAAAACGAAATACGTCAAAACCGAATATGCAAGCTCGCTAAAATTGTTTTGCTTCACCAATAGAACGCTTCAGCACACACGTTCAAAGTTGCGATGGCTATCATTGAGGAAGTTGGCTTTGAAGTACCCGAAAGCCTTCTGGACCTTGCCTTTAGTGATTTCTATATATTTAGCAAATTAAAAGAAAATATACAATATTTAAAAAAAACATTGGAGAGGTCGATAATTTAAAGAAGTAGATGTGGTAGTATTTTAGGTACCTAGTATATTACGTGCAGCGCAGGGATTTTTAGGTAATCAAGGTAAAGATTTTTTTAAGGAAGAGTATTTTCTGTTTATAAAAAAGACATATAAAGTTTATACATGTAAAAGGTGACAGGTCGAAAAATAAAACGACTTTGCTAGTTTGTGTGATTTTCCATTCTTGATGTGTAACCTACTCACGAGTAACCTAGTGCGCATTTCCTAATCACCTTAAAAAATCTGTCATATGTCCCATTTACAAGGGTGGGGATAGAGAGGACGTCAGTTGTTATCGACCAATCAGAGAAATTTTTAAATCGGGTGAGTAATTTCATAGATTACCTCCTACATACAAACTTACGAATATTACTTATTTATAATATTAGTATCTATAGATAAGGGATATATGTCTAAGCTTACAAAATGGATAGATTTATATATTTATTTATATTAAATAGAAACTTTTATTTCTTCCAGTTTCCGCTTCTTATTTTTTTTAGATGGACTTAATCAGTTTTTTTCTGCGGCTTCTCAATGTGATGTATTAGAATCGAATTCTACATCGCACGAAAGCAGGGTCGTTTTAGCGGTGATCGCAAGAGCGCGAGAAAATGTGACACCAAATTGTCGACGGGTAATTACTGGGTAACACATAAGAAGCTTTATCCCGGGTAGATCTTAAAGTCTTGGCTGGAATCGAGTTGGCGAGGCCGCGTTAATGCTCAACACGTTTTTGCAAGGGCGTCAGCGCGGCTGGCGATCGGGCGCTGTGAGATCTGGCGGGAAGCGCAGTGTGGGCGCACAGTGGGTCAAATTGTACAATGTAGAGACATGCCAATACGTTAAAATCCATCGCAGAGTTGCCAATAACCTATTTAGGTTTATATCAAATATCCAAACACTGCCTGGTGTAATCGCACTATTAATTATAGAGTATAACCATGAATTGTCACAGGAAATTAATATACCACGCTGGCAACTCTATAACGGTAGCTATTTTCCCTAAGTGGCAATCCTGAGCACAAGCTGTCAAATGGTGTCAAATTGGGGATGACAAAGTAATATGGGAGAGCGGCGGATTTGTCGGTTAATGCTCTTTTTCGACACATTTTCTGGTTACAAATTAGAAGAGGAACCGCTGACATATATCCAGGACGAAGCCGTTTATCTGGAACTCCGGGGAACAAGCTACACGCCAACAAAACAAGGCCGGAAACGTTTCTTTTCATCAAGAAGGAACTTGTCGACGCGAACTTATGATGTTTTATTTATAACTACATAGCTTAACCCAATTATGCGTTACTCTAGCTTAATCTGATTAAATGAGAAAGAATGAAAATATAGTATAGTCTATAAGTATAGTTTATATAAGTAGGTATGCATATAAAAACAAGCGCGTATTCGAATGCAGCATTGTGTTAAAATTTCAAAGCAATAGGTGAAGAACTTTCAAAGATTAATGATTTTGAACAAATGAATATTTACATTTTTATTTATATAGGTAGGTACACACCCTACAGGTTTTTATTTAGTTTTAATAAGTGAAACCAGTGAAAATGTGTCAGCGTGGTTGGCTGCCACGCGGTTTGACTTTTGGAACACATAGGACTTTATTCAGTAACTAGACGATCTGGAGGCAGCAATCGCAACTAGAGAGCGAATTCATGCGCCCTTATAGAGTAGCAACTGAAATAAAACATTCCAAAAAAACTAAATTACACAATCGATTTACTATACCCTTTTGAGAGTCACTATATATTCAATCTGCAGCAAAGCCTGCTCGGCCTGTCTCCCCGTCACTTCATCCACCTCCCGTTTCCCGTCCTTTTAATAAAAGGAACGTTGACTTTGGTGGAGTCAACACGATATCTCACATCGTATGGGCACGACAGCTTCTCAGCGACTTACAAAGTTTTCGCGGTAAGGAGCTACAGCGACCAAGCACAGTGTTTGGACCACACCTCCAACATCGTTAGCTAGCAAAGCTCTCATTATAGGCCTACGAAAGGAAACACCTTTATTATTTCATCGCTTTAATTAATTTTTAACTGTGCAATCGTAACTTCTGTCATATAGGAAACTCCCCTGAAACCCACTTGTGTGGTCACTACCTCCAATCTGGGGAGGTAAAACAATCTGGCGCCAAAAGCCTGTTGCGGTTCTTAAATGAAACGATGCTCAGCGCAGAACTATAGCAGGTGGCGAACACTATAGATCAGCAATGGTCGCAGCAACATACAAGGCTCATAAAAACAATGGAAAAGCCTCAAAAAAACAAATAAAAAAATTAAATACCCTGGGGGCCGATAATGCACAACAGGCCCAGTTTTGTGTCGTCGAGATGAATACGGAAGAATTAGGAACAGAGAACCGACACCGAATATAGGATATAAATATTCACATTGTTTTATACAATCGTTTCTCGGGTGTTTCATTACAATAAAGACGCGCGATCAGAAATCGATTCATGCACGATTTCATGATTGAGAAATATTTACTCGACTTCTATTTTGGTTAATATTTGCATACATGTGCATTAATATTTGCATGTATGAATAAATAGATTGATGGAGAGAAATGAGTCATCTATCCCGATATTAAGCTTTGTTGGAATTGGGAAATGTTGAATATGTTTATTGACTCGTAACTTGTGAATGTATAATATACTATGCTCGTGGCCCGACTAGGTGGTCGTTAAGTAGTAAATAAAATAAAATACAAACGGAGCTGCCATGGAATTCACCGACCAAAAATCGGGCCCATCATATATAATTATTACACTTCTGGGAGGTTCAAGGGTGGATTCCGGACTAACGGCCGGCGGTGGTAGGTTTAGGACAGCTGTCTTGCCACATGTGAGCGTTCACCTTACCACCCATTCATATGGTAATATTTTATTCCCGAAAAATTATTAATAGAATTGCAAGTTAAATTGTATACGGTTTATTTAAAAAATAACAAAAATAAAAATAATTGAATTAAAGTAGCACATTATATTTTTTTTTACTAGAAAAATATTATTTTTCAAAATTCTGCGATGGCCTTGTGCTTTCCAAATATTGTTATAATGACTTAGCATTTTTGGTGAGCTTTTCGATGCGGCGCACATATGGCCGAAAAACTAAATTAAGACGACAAAATTATATAAACATATTTTTTTTTCAAACTAACCACAAATACGTTCAAAACGTTCTGTACAAACCAGTCCACAATGCAGAGTAAAAAAATATTGTCTAATGCAACACGCCGTTTAAATGCGCCTGAATTGTTGAAGGAGTTACCGCGCTCGTACTACATTGAAAATTCAATGTTTTTAATATGGATATTAAAAAGTCAGGTGTGTACTTTAATCTGCAGTTATTGATAACATAATAGTTGTTCGTAGTATAGATATAATGTAAGTTTTACGAAACACTATTTTGGTTTTTAAAAAAAACATTAATTTTTTCTTTAGCTAGAGTTACAAAAAAGTTCCGCAGAATACCATGACTTTTTACTAGTTCGAAAATATACCTTAAGGCTAATATGAAAAAGTAAAACACACGTCCCCCCGTGTCCCCTCTTTGTTAAATTGAGCGCGTTCTTTGCGGGTAGTCGTGGTGACCCCGCTCTAAAGGAAATTAAGATTAGGAGGAAAAAAATATTTACATTGTTAAAAATAAACAGTTTTAGAAAATATCGTCATTGCAGTGGAATGAACAATTATTACATTATATATTAGACAAGTTTAGTGTCAGTGAATTTTTAAAACATTTTCAGAACAAATAAACCTTGTAAAGTTGTAGTAACAAATAAAACTTGTTAACAAAAAGGTTTGTTTCAAAGCTTTTGACGAAGTGTACTAATGCTTTAATAGCATACACATGAGATGGCTCGATTAAGACCTGAGTATCCCGGAGATAAAACCACCACAGTTTCCATGATCAGCACAAAATCGTTCGTAGCAAAAGATGCGAGGCAGGCTAAGCAGATTGTTCGAAAACAGTTGTCAACGCAGTAAGCAAAGACATAGTAAACTGTTTCTATCAGGTCTTAGTTCTGAAGAATTTTGATCCATAATCAAGCTTAGTGAAATCAGACATGAGAACTAGATACCAATTTGTGTAATTAACCATCTAATCTTTTCCCAATAGTTTGAAAAAATTTATAGTAGTGCATGATACGTCATCCTCTGCTACTTTTAAACCGTACAACCCTGAAGAAGCTTTAGGTTGTATAGTGAATCTTGGGTTGATAAAAGAAGAAGATATTACAATGGGACTTGGAGCAAAAGGTAAACGGGCTGATCTATCACTCATATTATGTGATAGCAAAGGCAAAATGGAAATGTTATCCGGCACATTTAAAAATATCGAAAAAGAGACTTTGGTGCAACTGCTGTATCTACTGATACACATACACATCTGCTAGATCTACACATTCATACTACATAATATCGCTTCAGGAAAACATAGAGAATCAACATAAATAATAACAGATTTATCACGGATCCTCTTGTGATATTATGACAAATACCCGGAAGAAACAAAATAATATAAAACACAATTTAATGAAGTTGTATTAAACATGGTAAGGCTGATTTTTTTATGTGTTGGTGATGATGATGATAAGAATGATGAAGATGTGGATGTATAATATTTTTATTTTTATCAAAACTGCTTAATATGTAGCAATGCTACTATTATTTTGTATATTTTGAAATTCAGAAATAATTTTATATGATTAAAAAAACGAATACTATGAGCTCCTTACCCCAACTAATCACAACTAGTTATTTTTCTGAAAGATAATTATTAGGTAGTCCTCTTAAAAGCATTTCTAATGAGAAAAAAAATGTTTTATATTTTTGTCGTCGTAAATTGATAATTTGGCCTTATGTGCGGCGGTTCAAAAAATACCAAAATTAAACATTTTAAAAAATTGTCTCGATTTTCCGAGTTTTAAAATAATATTAACATTTTTTCAGCTCCCTAACTTTATCAATTAATTTACTGTATCGTTTCAATAATGGCAAAAATGTAATTTAGAAAAGTTGCGTATAACAACGCCGCATCACGGAAACATTTGTTTGTTTCTTTGAAGAAGTTTAATTAACTTTACACACACAATAGAGTATAACAAGGTGGACCTATTGCCAATTGGCAATACGTTAAGTCCATACCACCAGTGTTATTAGGACTGCATGTGTATGTTGGAAAATTAATATAAATCATATTTTGTAAAGTTGTGGTCATAATTACATAATAAACATAGTACAAAAACAAAACTGAAATTAATAACATATCATTTGCTCTCAATGCAGAAGGGCTCCGCGGTTCAGCAGCAACTGGTATAACTCGCGAGCATCCTTGCTACGATGCAATGTGCGTTGGCGTGCAGATGTCAGATATCACTAGCGGGCTCATAGAGGTTGATGTTAATGTCCTCCTCATCGTGATCCGACGACGGCGACCTCTTGGTTGACAGGACTTCTTCGAAGATGCGCGCGGAAGTGACTCGTGAATCCCAGTTTGTTTTTGAAGGTTCGATTACAACAACTACAGTAGAGTTCACCGCAGTTGTTGTAAGTGTATGTGTAAGTGGGCTTCGGACGAGTTTTGCGCTGTTGGCGGTTTGAGTCGAGGTTTACAAGCCGGGCATCCACAAACTCTTTAATTTTCGTGGTCACCGTGGAGCGCTAGAATCGCTGCGTTTGTGAGCAGCCCTCTCCCAGCTCTCAGGTGGAATACCACTGGCGGTTAGGTGCCTTTTTAATACATCGTTGTAGCGTAGGTGCTGTCCGCTGACTGCGTGCGCCTTTTGAGCATAAAACACGGCTTTCGGGAGGCAGTCGTCTTTCATACGCACTATATGCTCACACCACCTCAGCTGAGCTTTCATGAGCATAGCTTCCATGCCCAGCATTTTCGTCCGTCGTAACACTTCTGTGTTTGACACACGGTCTTCCCATGTTATCCTCAGATGAGTCGGAGGCACCTCATTTTGAAGACGTCTAATTTTTTAATCTCTTTCCTGTAGATGCACCACGTTTCGGATGCATATAACAATATGGGTAGGACAATCGCTTTGTAGACGGCCAGAGGTTAACGACTATATGAAGACCATAACGACTGTAACGGCTATATCGACTGTAACGACTGTACGAAAGTGAATAGTGAGTAGATACAGGCGGTTTGGCTGCGAAGAGCAGCAAGTAATCATGGAGTCACGTAGGCCGTAGAGATCTGCAATGAGTAATATATTTGTTATATATTTAAAAATGGTTGCGGAAATATCACGAGATACGCACACGGCCAATACAGACAAAACTCAAAAACCTATCAGATCATGAGTATTCTTACCTTACCTCAAGGGCGTGACAGATCGAATAATTAAGATGCTAAACAAATTCGGCATAGAAACGATCTTCAAACCGACCCAAAATACAGTTCGATATCTAAGGCCTGTGAAGGATGTAATACCACTGCAAACCCCGGGTGTGTATAAAATCGAGTGAAGCTGTGATCTAGCTTTTGTTGGATGAACGAAACGGCCCATAGCCACTCGACTGATGGAACACATCAAAGATGTAAAAAAATACATGTGGCACTCGGGGACTGCCGCGGTAAAGCTATTGCATAGCATTTTTAACAACTTATGCAATTATAATTATTTATTTATTTTATTTATTATTTATTTTATTTTTTCTGATATCAGATATCTGCGCTCTATCGGAAAACGTTGAAATTATTCCGAATCATTTGTGGCTGCGGAAGCAAATGATTCGGAATAATTTAAACGTCTTCCGATATAGCGCTGCGCACGAATTTTTTATTCAATAAAGCAAAAAAAACGGATTATTCGAAAAAAATCGTAGATAAAAAGATAGATAATTAAATTATCTTTAAAATTTTGCAGGTTTCATAATAATACGCCAGATAGTATTTGCGTAGTAGTCGTTTTTGTGTTCGGTTAGACCTAATTTCACAAATTAATTACACTATGTAATATAAACAAAATCTAAAATATTCAAAGCTAAGAATATTAGGAAAATGTTCTTGTTTAACATATATTTTTTTCGAATCGTAAGCAGTACTCGTTTAGACGTAATTATCAGTTTAAAATCATTAATTTTCGTTAAGAAATTTCTTCATTCGGTCGCCGCGCTGGCCTAGGCCCGCGATAAAAGCTATGCAATAGCTTAAAAATCGGCGATCTGCCAATACATATTGAATAGCGTAACTAACCACTGGCTAAATTTTATTTCAAAATCCCTTTGAATCCATTATCCAAATCTATCCAATAAACAATTTTATTGCCCCTGTATAATGATAGTGAACGGTTTCGAGCAGCTTGGGCCACAAGGTCCATTTTGTTCTCGGATCGGCTCAACTCACGATTCAGCTCCTATTCAGAAGACTCCTCGAGTGGAAGGCTACCCCGGGTAAGACTCCCGTGTCTCAGGCCTCAGAGCTGGTGGACCGGTTTCTCCCGGTGGGATTGCATCCCGGCGCCACTGGACGGTTTGCGCAAAGGTCGGCGATGCCAATCGGCTGAGCATTCTGACTAATTTCTGAAGAGGTCTGGAGATTTTGGAAATATACTGTTTCCTAAGCAGCGGGGGTGGATGTTGACCTATTGTCATGCCACTCTTGAAATGACCTCGGGCCACTCGACCCCGTGTGGCACTACGGACAAAGAACGCCCAAGTCCGCAATAAATTCAAACTGAATTACCGCTGTAATACAACAGGTAGAGGTTGCGCAAGCGACTTCGGACCCGTAACCAGTCGGGAGGACGGAGGTATCCTGAAGGTTAATTCCAGACTGAGATATCCTGCCAAAACTCGTAGTTAGGGGGTGAGGCTGCCCGCTGGGTACCTTTCCCGGTGCCTCGCCGTAAGGCGTTGGACTCTAACGGGTTGCTGGTGAACTAGACAGTTTCTAGATTGTCTTGTCCCCAAGTCTTCTACTATCATCCCACGGCTGAAAGATCGATATATATTGTGTTACCAGTCTGGGGTGACGGGTTCACCGGGCCATTGAAATAAGTAGAACCCTGAACTTCAATAAATATAACGGATCCAAAGTCTACTACACGGAGCCCTGTTCTTAAAATGTTCTCAATGCCTATCGCTAAGCGCAGGGATGTAATACAGGATACAGTGAGTATTGTGTATACGGTGGATTCTCTAAACTCGCGCGCGCCGAACCCACGCGCGCCGAACCTGAAACGTCGAGTGCCACAAACCTCACGCGGTAAATTACTTTTTATCTTATTAATAATAAAATTGCTGCAAATCGATCCGACACACTATTAATATACGTTTCGGTTATGATATATTCCTTATTATGATATGATTCCTCAGAATTATATTCAGACAAATATTAAAAGTAATAATTAAACAAATATACTTATGAATTATTAGTATTAATTATTACATTACACCACTTGATAGTAAGCACAATCTAAAAGCGCAAATTAAAATTTTAAAATTGGCAAATTAGTAGGTACCGAAAAGAGTCTTTGTTAAATATACATTTAGTTATCAACTGCAAGTTAGATGATATACCGGTAAGCCATTTAATATTGTATACGTCCAGTGTTGTGTCAAAGTTGATTATTACACGACTACCCAACAAAAAAGGAGTGTAATGTGTTCAGGGTTCATCTATGTATGTTTTCCGTTTCTTTATTGCACTACAACTTCTAAACCCTTGAACCTATTTATAAGAACGTATTAATGTTAAACCCGTTATGTCAACTCGAGTGTCATAGGATACGTTGACTGTCAAAATATCAAGTAAATAGTTGTGTAAATGTCACTAAATTAACATAACTGTATCGTATTTAGTGGCAAATGAAAGGTCTGATTGAGTACATTCCGAAATATATAAATGTATTTCTATGGATAGACACATAAACCACAAATAGTTCATAAAATAACCGTAAAAAAATATTTTACATACAGTAGTTCACTTTTTTGTATCGGTGATCGTGTTTTTTTATTTCTTTCAATATATTTGCTGGTTTTAGAATATTTTTGTAAGTTTAATAATACTTTTAGACCCATTTTAGTTGCACTTTGTAACAAAAACCTTTCATTGCAAAGGAACGCCTAGTTCTTCCGTTACGTTCTGGAAGCAATAATACAGGTTGATATTGTAAGGGTTATATAGATTTTACATAAAACTATAATATCTTTACAAATATTATTCAAGGTTAGATCACAAACACGAAGTACTATACCTTTATACCCTCCATACTCAAAACTTTTTTTACCTGCTCAGTTGGCATTTATTTAAATGCTTGTCCATAATTTAATATTTAGTGTATTAAATATTTCTTGTTCGGGTGAAGTTATATTGAATTTTACATAAAAAAAAACAAATTTCAATACCATTTCATCGATTTTTTTTGTCCACATTAAGGCACTCTGAATTAAAAAATTTCTAAATAAAATCATCTTGTCCACCTGGCATTTAATACTTGATTCACTGTGGGGCGCCGATTTTGGCCGCTCTCTCTCTCTCTCTCCCTCTGCCTCCCTCGTTTTATCCTCTCTCCCTTCTTAGCGCAGCATTTCCCTCCGCCCGCGGCGGTAAGCTCAATTTAATTTCTTTTCGACTCCGCTCCCTTTCTAGTATTTTGTTGGTCGCCGGAATGGCTACTTTATCTGATTCTCGTGCTGCACATACAAATGAAACACTGTATGCTACAAAAAGACAACGCTGGCCCCTCTTACAAGAACAAGGCAGTGCTCATGTTTAGAGCGCACGATAGCGGCGCGACCGAATACAGTCGAAAACGTACGGGGCCGATCATATCAGCATATATTATCACCTTCTTTAAAATGATGAACGTATTGTAACTATCATTTAAGCCAAGACGAATTCTTAGGCTCAACATCTATTTTGACAATATCTTGTATGCCTGTTCTGATCATCATTTTTTTTATTTATTTATTTGTTTATAACCTATATATTAAACAATTAATGTCATACTAAGTAATGAATAAAAAACTACTACTAGAGTAAAAAATAAGTAAATTGCTTAGTAAGTAAACGAAGTACAAGTCCATGTGGATTTTACTGCCTCACTAGACCTAGGGCCGTGGCGAGACAGTAGTCTAGTGTGTAATCGCGTTTAATTGCCAGCTCGAAAATCGTAGACGATGTTTGGAACTGGTCGTTTCAGAGCATCGAGCGAAGCGGGCGACATTATAAGGTAGGTGCTCTCGCCCATACATAATAAATTAACAAAATCTAGAAAATAGGCAAATGGATGCGCTAGCGATAATTTTTATACAGTTGATTTTGTCGCAAGTCGGTGCAGGCGACACCACAACACAACTCTTAAAACATATTCTTATTTGCGAATTAAACTGAGCGAATGCAAAATTTAGGTCATATTTGCTTTTCGCAAGTAAAAGAAAGTAGGTACCAAACTTACCTGATAATTATGACAACAGAAAAAATCGACTTGTAGTAGTAGTAAACGGAGTGGTGGGCTTGTTTCCAGCCCTTGATGTCACCTGGATCTATAAGATATTTTTTAACCACCCACTTTGTGGTTAGGTCAGTGGTCAGCTAGTAACCCGGTACTGCTTACCAGTCCAAGCAGATCACTGACCTTCAAGTTGGGCAGATCGCTGGGTTCGAGAGAGGCTCGTCCCAATAAACTGTCTTTTTGCGGCGAGGCCTGAGCAGCGACCAATGATGTGTATGCTGTCTTCAGGTTCTTAGCCACATATTTAGCAGTACTTGCTCTTGGTCAAGCCATGGTTGAATGGATGTGCTCTAAGGGTCGTGTGTTCGGTGAGGAGACCGATAGTGGTTCAGAAGTTCTTCTTGCTCATGACAAGTACGGCCTTGGTTTTATTTTGAAGTGGTTGCTCCATCATGGCTTTTGCCTGGCGACATCCCTGGCTCTGTTTCCAGGATGCCCAATGTTCCTACTCCAATCAATCCCTGATGATTTTCTTACCTTTAGCGAAGGGGACCCCAACAACTGGCTCCACCGGGCATTCCAGTGTGCCCAGTTTTGCCAGTCAGGCGGCCTCTTCGTTGCCGGGTATGCCTTGATGGCCTGGTATCCATATTAAGGTAATTTTGTTGGCTTTTCCCAATTTGTTGAGCTCTTGCATGAAGTTCCAGATCATAGAAGATTCTGTGGTGGCTTTATCCAGAGCGTCCAGTGCTGCTCTACTATCAGAGCAGAGGAGGATTTTTTATTTTTTACCTTAAGTCGACTTTAAAGTTTATGTTGTTTAGTGTAGAAAATACCTCGAATTGGAAAACCGTGGTATATTGTCAAAGGGGATGCTGATCCTTTGGTTGGTTTTGGGTCCGTACATGCCTGCCCCAAAACGTCCATTTATTCCTGATCCGTCGGTAAACCAGGCGTCCGCGTTGTGGATTCCATGGTGGGGATTAAAATTTTATAGGATTTATCTACCAAAAATTCGATCCTGTTTCATGGTGAATGGGCTTTAGTGGAGGAGGTTTAGCTCATGATGATTGTACCCTCCTAGCTTCCACTCGCCAAACACTTCCTGCTGTATGCTGTAAGTCTGGCGGAATGAATTATGAGCTTATCCAGAGAGGTGGGCTGCAGAGTGACACCTCTAAACCCTCTGTTGGGGCGGTCTTCATGACACCAGTTGCAGCCCTCAGTTGCAGTTACCTTGAAGGCTTTTCAGCATGTTTTTGTTCGAGCTTTTTTACCCTGAACCACCAGACTATTGCAGCATAGGTTAGTCTAAGCAGAAGTACTGACCTGTATAGCCATAACCAGGGTTTGAACCCTGTAAAGCCATAATAGAGGTTTGAACTCCTAGGTTTTTCCCGATGGCTCTTTTGCACGTTTACAAAGAGGCATAGAAGCTTGTTCTCTTGCGCTCGAGGTGTTGTTTCCAAATAAGCTTTGTGTCTGGATAGACTCCAAGGTATTTGACTGCTGCTGCGTATTCTATCTCCTTATCCCAGAGCTTGAGACACTCAACCGGTTCGGGTTTGTATCTTCTGGTGAAAATCATGGCTTTGGTCTTGCTTGGATTAGCAGAAAGTTCTCTGGCCTGGCACCAGTCTTGGGTGGTTTTAAGTGCTTTGTCCATGAGCTCCTTAAGTATTGATAAGAAGTTTCCTTTTACCACTATGGCCACGTCATCAGCGTAGTCGCAGACAGAGAAGCCTTGGTTTTGTAGATCTGTTAGAAGTTCATCTAAAACGATGCTCCACAAGCGGGGAAGATGACTACCTTGTGGATAGCCCTTGGCAGGGATTCCCGTAATGGAGGTATCACTTTGATAGACGGTCAGATTCCTATTTGATAGCATACTCAATATCCAGTCAATGATGGTCTCTGATATTCCTCGTCAATACATAGCGTTTTTTTATAGTTGCATATGATGCGGTGTAAAATGCTCCTCGATATCCAGGAATACTCCCAGAGCGTAAACTTTCGTCTCTAACTGTGTCTCTATTGTTCTCACCAGGTGATAAGTGGTAGTGTCCGTAGATCTGCCCTCCCTATAGGCATACTGAGCATTATCAAACGGTTGAAGGGCTAGGTGGTTAGTTTCCAGGTAGCAGTCAACTAGTCTCTACGGTGATTTCAGGAGAAAGGGAGAGAGGCTAATGGGTCTGTAATCTTTGGCAAAGATGTGTCCGTTCCTGCCTACCTTTGGGATGAACGTGACTCTTGCGCTGCTCCAGGCATGAGGGACGTGTCTGAGGGCTATGCTCGCTCTGAGTACCTTTGTATTTACATAACTTAATATTTTTAAGCTATTGCATAGCTTTTATCGCGGGCCTAGGCCAGCGCGGCGACCGAATGAATAAATTTCTTAACGAAAATTAATGATTTTAAACTGATAATTACGTCTAAACGAGTACTGCTTACGATTCGAAAAAAATATATGTTGAACAAGAACATTTTCCTAATATTCTTAGCTTTGAATATTTTAGATTTTATTTATATTACATAGTGTAATTAATTTGTGAAATTAGGTCTAACCGAACACAAAAACGATTACCACGCAAATACTATCTGGCGGATTATTATGAAACCTACACCATTTTAAAGATAATTTAATTATCTATCTTTTTATCTACGATTTTTTTCGAATAATCCGTTTTTTTGCTTTATCGAATAAAAAATTCGTGCGCGGCGCTCTATCGGAAGAAGTTTAAATTATTCCGAATCATTTGCTACCGCAGCCGCAAATGATTCGGAATAATTTCAACATTTTCCGATAGAGCTTAGTTATCTGATATCAGAAAAAATAAAATAAATAAATAATTATAATTGCTTAAGTTGTGAAAAATGCTATGCAATAGCTTTACTGCGGCAGTCCCCGAGTGCCACATGTATTTTTTTCTTTTAGTTCTCATAACGTGTTATATAACACATTTATGTTTACCTTGCTTATTTATTTATTAATTCATTTGTTACCTTATTAATATACATAATTATAAATCTCCTTACTGTTTTTTGCTTTATTTACTTTATATTTACTCTTTAACACTTTATACTGGTAAGTAACTTAACAATTAATTCAGCATTAATGATAAAAAGACCCTAACAATGTCATCTAAATAAAATGTATGTATCTTTTCAGTATTTTTGGTAACATATGTTTCCTTTTATATCGCATAGCGCACTATATGACCATTTATTAGGTGGAAACATATAAATAGGATATGTTTGTTAAATTTACATTTAGTAAATAGAGTCACGACTCTTGCACTGCTTCAGGCATGAGGGACGTGTCTGAGGGCTATTCTCGCTCTGAGTACCCATGTTAAAGGGGCCAGCAGCTGGCTTAGCCCATTTTGTAATAGGACTGGGTATATTCCATCCGGTCCAGCTGATTTGTAGGGGTCGAAGGTGTTTACGGCCCATTCTACTGTTTTGGGATTAACTATCTCAGCTGCAAAGGCCCACTCCCTGTGCCTGTTAAGCCTCTTAGAGTTCTCCTCTGTGGCAGTTAGGTTGAGGATTCCTGGAAACCGGAAAGTGTTTTTCTATTAAGAGCTTCTAGGTTTCCTTGGGGTCGCTTGTGTGGCCCCCTTCTGTTAGTTTAAGGCATCCCAGGTAGGGGCTGTTGTTAGAGCTGAGGATATTGTTGAGCCTGGAAGCTACGAAAGCTGTTTCCACGCTCTCACAATAGTCCCTCTAGCTTCTTCGTTTGGCTTTAATGATAGCCTTTCTGCATGCGTTTCGGGCGTGTTTGTATTCCTCCCAAAGGTGTTGCGAGATAGTATTGTGTTTACTTGCAATGTTGAAACACCTTCTCAGCCCTAGACTGAGCTTGGTCGGCTCTGGGTTCCACCATTGGACCTTTTTTGAGAGTTTTTTTTTGTTTCAAAAGCCAATTCTGCTCGTAGCCGTCTATAATGACATTTGCCAGTGATTGTGCCGTTGTTTCTAGTTGTTCCTTGGTGTGGAATCAATTCGGAACCATGGTGAGCTTAATAGCCAGTTCTCTATCGAATCCTGCCCTGATGGTATTTCTATTATCCTGCACTGAATTTCCAAGTAGTGCCGAAGCGTTAAACGGATCTGCCTATGGTCCGAGCCTGAGGGCTCATCTAAGACCCTCCAGTCTTGGACCAGGTCGGCTACTTCTTATATGCAGATCGTAATGTCCAATACCTCCTGTCTTCTTGAGTCCATGAAGTTCTGTTCCTCTGTTGAGGATAGTAAGTTCATTGCCTAAAATAAAGTCGTGCAGGCTTACCCCCCTTGGGTCTATGTTGGAGCTACCCAGCACACGTGGTGGGCGTTCGCATCGCAACCCTGGAGGAGTTGTAGCCCGCGTTGCTTCGCATAGATCACTAGGTTTTTTATTTATTCTTGCGGTGGCAGGTCAGTAGAGTCATAAGACATATATGCTGACCCATTGAGTAGTTCCACCCTCCTGGATCCTGCCAATTTGATTTTTGTTAATACGACCGTTAGGTCATCGCCTACTCAGTTGGGGCAGAAAAGTGGCTGTAACGCCCTTAGTGACCACGCAGGTCCTGAGTTTCCGAGTCGGTTGGGCCTTATAAATGTTTCTGCAATCTCCTAATCCACTTATAGCATCTCTAACGTGCCAAGGTTCTTGGATTAGTGCTATACTTGTCTGTGCAGCAGCCATGCTCCTGGTTAACATCGCGGAGGCGCTTTTGCTGTGGTGCAAGTTAATCTAAATTATGGGGTCTTTTGGGTGGTTCATTTTGAATCTCCTCCCTACGTTCCCTCCGCTGCGTCTGACTCCTTCCTAAGCTTGTTATTAAGCAGCCTTACGGCAGCCCGTTCTAGCCCACAGTAGAGTCGGAAATTACTGGCCCTGAGAGCGGCCAATGAGGAGTCGCTCATCAGGTAGGTGAAAAGAACGCTCGTGGCATCCTTCTTCGTGCTCCCCCTAGCAACGACCCACACATCGGTCTTCAGACCTGGGGTTTTCTTGCCGAGGAATACAGTGCTTCCTAGGCAGTGAGGTCGGGGTCCTCCACGTAGACCACCACTCGATGGCGTTTGGGCAGCTCATCGACCGGCAGCATGCACAGGGATTCTCCTTCGACGAGTAGTTCCGAGGATAGGCTTCTTAGCCAGTTCCCCGTCTCCTCGTCTGCGCACGAGAGAACGAGTGCACCGTACCTCTCCCAGCTGCCGGTAAAGGATGGTATTTTGTGCCATCAGGAATTTCCATGATGGCCACCTTGATCCTTTCCGGATGGCGATTATGTCACCGGCTTCAAGTTTTTTGTCAGGGTAGCCCCTTATTATGGGGGGTAGCCTGAGGAGTCCTTTGGTGGCCTGGGCGTAAGAACCTTGATCGGAGACTTCGTGCGGACTTGTCGCCTGATGGGAGGGGCTTGGGGTGGTTGGCCTCTGTCTGGAGCATTTAGGCTCCCCAGAGGCCTCTGTGATCCCGTTCTCCGGCTTAGAGTTAGCACTGGAGACTCGAGTGTTGGCAGTTAGCCTCTCGCTCATAATTTTTTTGTAGCGGCGCCTTGCGGCGCCGTTATATCTGATGCAGGTTTTAGGTGGGCTTTTTGATGGGCCCGCCCCCGCATTGGATGTCTCCGGTTGTTCGCTTTGTGACAAATCCACCCCCTGGAGTGCTTCTATTAGGTTTATAGTTGGTGGTGTACCTACTGTTAATTTATAAATAGGATAGAAAACGAATTTACCGCGGGAAATTTTTAGGACCCGACGTTTCGGTGACGTTGCAGCAGATCGCCTCCAAGGTAGTATGCCAAACCTTCACTTACACGACTGTGTACATGCTGACTACAATTGCCCTTATTGTCCATATACGACTATTGAGAAAGTGAGTAAAATAAAGTACCTTGGCGTTATTGTAGATGATAAGCTCAACTGGAAGGAGCACATACAGGGTACTGCATCAAAAGTCCGCCAACTTATTCACATATTTAAGGTACTAAGGAGTGTAATCTCAAAACCATTAATCAAAACCATCTATTACGCTTTAGTCAATAGTATACTATCATATGAGATCCTTGGATGGGGTGGCGCGTCACTTTCAGGTCTAGATCCCTTAAATAAGGCTCAAAAGTCAATAATTAGGGTAATAAATAAAAAGCCTTTTAGGTTCTCCAGCGACCACTTATTTAAAGAGTTCCGAGTCCTAGACATACGCCAATTATATGTGAAAGTATCGGCAATATTTTATTACACCCACACAGAGCGGCATATGATTAAATCTCATACTATCAGAACACGCGCAGTTACAGCCATGCAACATGATGTTCCCCTTATGATAACTAAATTCGCCCAACGACATTTTTCTTTTCTAGCTGTCCGACTACACAATAGAATACATTCGGAATTAAAAGTGAAGTTAGATACCATACGAGGAAGAAAAATTATGACGGAATGGTTGATTGAGCTAGGAAGAAACGAAACGGAGAAATTAGTTAATTATAGTGCTGTATAAGAATACCAAACTACATAAAATTACTACTTTTATGTATATGTATAGATTATATGTATATATGTATATATGTGTATGTATATGTGTAGATGTATATGTTTATATGTGTATGTGTATATATGATTATTTAATATTATTATGTATATTATGTTACTAAATTATAAGTAGGTATATGTAAAATTTGTTTAAATATAGAGCTACCACGTAAAGCAATGCTACATTATGTCACACTTACCAACTAAAAAAATAAAAAAAAATAAAGAAAAAAGAATACATAAAAGTCTACCTTAGTACGAACATTACCCCAGCAAGGTAGATTTTAATCTTATTAATCTAGTATTATAAATGTGTGTGCAATATTAATAAATAAATAAAATAATAAATAACCCTACGCAGTGGCGGCAGCGGTTTGCGGCCTACCCGCAAAACAACGGACTGACAGCTCTTCAGTCTACCCTAGACAACGGCGGCTGCAACGTCACCGAAACGTCGGGTCCTACAAATTTCACGCGGTAAATTCCTTTTCTATCCTATTTATAATGTCAAACAACCGCGACAGTCTTCGATTTTATACTGTTAATTTGTCCCATTTTGTTCCCACGAATTCCGCGGTAGTGCTATATTACCCGGTCAGAGCCGGGTAATACCGGGGCTTGGCTTATACTACCCGGAGGACGCCCGGTATCCAGGAGGCACCGTAAGAGACTCAGCACCCCCTGCGCCATGCAGCCATTAGCACGGTAGATAACACCTCGGCTTGGAGAGTTGGTCCGCGGTGGGGCCTTCCAGTCAGTGTATTAGCCACCACTACCCGAGGAGCACGCGGCACTCGGGTTAGCCCTCGAACCGGGGTCCCTCCTCGGGCATTCTCTTATCCGCCACCTGGAGACGCAGCCAGGTGGTGGTCAGCCGTCAGAAAGACGACGGGAAACCACTGTACTATTTCCCTAGTATTCATATGGATCAAAAAGAAGTATGCAGAGCTGACTGCAAATCTTCACTAATTGTAGAGGCACCCAAAGAAAAAGGTTATCAATGTAAAGTAAAAAGGCAGAATTAAATATGGAGCTAATAAACAGGAAACTAATTACCGTAAACTATTTATTCTAGTAGAAAGATTATTTGTGAAATTTGTATGATATATCGGAAACTATTTTACCGATTTTGATCCCGTATGGCCTATAATAGCTGCGAATAAGCAAGATACATATCGCATCGAAATCAGTCTAGTAGTTCTCGGATTATTAAGGTACAAAAAGACAGACGTTGCATTTTAAATCATGTAAAAATAAAATGAGGTAGGAAAATAACATATTACGGTCGTCTCTCAATCTGCTCTATTTATTTATCTCAGCGGCGAGCGAACGATAAATTTGACGCTCAACGCTCTGTTTTGACCGACCCACGCATAGTCAATTCTTTTAAATTATAAATTATCAAAAAGGCATGATGCAGAGCCTTTCTCCAAGACATTAATAGTATTTTTTTTAAACACCAAAAATGATGTGCGCCAAAAGTGACGCAATAAACATCACATTTACCGAATTTTCGTCGACCAATTTTTCAAAATTATGATCGTCCATCTCTTTATGTTGGTTGCCATCCTCATTGCCATCTTCAAAACTCCATTCGCAATTTGGAAAAAATCTTTTATCACTTCAGATGTGATAACTAGCCTGTTCACCTTTGTAGTAGGCTTTTTAAACCATAGGAAAGTCCTGAAAAGACTGCTTGGATAATTTTGCCGTCTCATCTAAAATTACCTTACTTACTTGTACCGCTTGCGGCTGTAATCATTATTAGTCACATTTCTCTAGGGACTTGTTATTTTACGTACGAACATCCCTATTAACCTACGGTGTAGAACTTTTATGTCGCGCTGCTAATCGAAATCGCGTTCTTGTATTCCAGAAACATGCTGTGCGTACAATTCTACAAATATCTCAGGATACTTCCATCAACCATATTATTGGGAATAGTCAATTCTTACTTTATATAATAGAAAAATAACATTAAATGATATCAAATACTCCTTTATCTAAACTGAGAAATTCAAAAGCGCTCTTTAAATAACGATATTCTTGATTGAAATATTGACCAAACAAGGACACGGTTCCAACCAGATATATCATCATACTCGAAAAATATGGGGGCCAAATAGTGTTTATTGTTTGTTATTATCGTTTCCGACTTTACAAGCTTGGTAGTGTTATACCTACACCCTGCATCTCTGCATTTAACTGACTGCATTTGATAGTGAAAATAGGATACTTAAAAACGCACGGAAACAGTTTTTTTATCTACTTTACACTTAACCCATTTTTAGATATTTTAATGGGGTATCACATATAAACCCTCCTCGAAATACGCTTTAACGAAATACGCTAAATTCGTCCAGATTTGGGCGAGTTTATCGCGGTCGAACAGACATACGCATTTTAGGGGCTTTGATTTATAATTGTTTAGATATTCCAATGAAATAAATAGTATATGCGTGCTTTCTTCTTATACAATCTTATACTTCTTATACATACAACACGGTTACCAGCGTTATAGAACGATGTGAAAGTATACAAACTCTTTGACTATTCCAAAGTAAACTCTCGTTTACTCAGTCTACAACTATGACTATTAAAACAGAGATGGAGCAATTTTTTGTAATTTATTGGTTGTGCAATGGCGAGTCGCGGTGGCAAACGGAGCGGCGGCAGCGTCCCGCGGTATTACTGATTGCATTCGCCATTAGCCCTCTAGTTGCAAGCTAAACTCACGAATCGTTTGGGCATTAAGGACATTAGTTACCACGTCAGTTGGGATGGAGCGAAGACACTTTGCGGTCTTGTTGCGAGGCTCATTTTTGGAATGTTGCCCAACTGGACGACCGCCTTGATAAATGTTGATATTTACATGCTCCTACGCTCTGTCCATTTGTTTCCCGCAGAACCTATGAAAATAATATACGAAAACAAATATACGATAAAATGTTCACTTAGGAAAATTAACAATATTTTCTGCCCCGGCGCCGTCTTTCTGTTGAATTTTATGCGGCATAATAATAATAAATACTGACCATAAAAGTGTAATACCACTAATATAGCCGTGTTTTATTCAGTTGCTCTTACTAAGTTAAACAATAAATTTATTTTATTTTATTAATTTACAATAACTTCATATAATATGTCATATAAACACCATTTACATAATATGGTTGAGTTGGGAGAGATTGAGCACATCCTATGGTGAAAATGTTTATCCGCATTCCTAACTAGGTCAGAGACCCGTATCTAGGGATGCTGATTTTTGTTTAGTTGTATCGACGAGCTGACTCTTTTGATATTCTGAACTTAAGTTGTATTGCATGATACATAAGAATATATACATATATACATACGCATACATACACACATACATAAATATATATATATATATATATACATACCTACACATATATATACATAGCAAATAATACACGAGATTTGATATTAGTTAGTAATATATAATTTAATAAAACAACTTAAATTATTAGCGAGAGCAATTGAGACTCCGCATACATTGGACCCCTTTCAAGCAGGTACTTCTTTATAAGTATTTTGAATGAATTTAAGTTGTTTGCATTCTTATAACTCTCATTTAAATTATTATAAAATCTCGGCGCAAGGAAGTAAAAATGCCTTTGGGCAAATGAGGACTTTACAATCGAATATTATAATTCGAATATATAATTAAATAGCTTAAGGAAACAGTATAACCTAAACATTACATCGTTTAATTAAAATAAAAGGAATAATTACAAACGTATTCAATGTAATTGTTCTATGAATAGTTAAATGGAAATCTAAAGTTCGATGTGATTTAAGTTCTATGTTAATAATCGTCATATATCTTATGAGAAATGAGCAAAGAAATATCGTTAAAAACGAGTCAAAATAACAATAAGGATATTCAGATTCTGATGTTTCAAAAAAAAAACATCTCGTAGTTTAGATTTAAAAGTGAGTAAGTTAAAAAATCTTTTAAAATCTGAAAATGTTGAAAAATTCAAAATTTTCAATAGGATTCCGCAAAATTGATCAGCAAAAATCAAAAACTCCTTTAAAAATCAAGCAAGTGATTTTTGTGCTGAATATTTTTTGTGATTTCTACTACATTAGTGCACTATATATTACTACATATATTAGTGCACGAAATCAACCCCAAGCATGTTCGAAGAAAAGGAGCTAAGTTTAAGGCCTATTTAAATATTTAAACATCTTAAACTGAAAGGTTAAAATACTAATATTTGTCATATTGCCAGTTATCGGATACAATTGTTTTTTTCCATTTGTAGAGGTACTTATGTTTAATTTAAAAAATTGAAAATGTTAACATATCGTCACAAAAGCGTTAGGCATACATTTTTGAAAACAGTGGCTTTACCTTTCCTTCAAAAAATGTTTGCTGGTAATAACATTTTTTAAATTTCTTTACAATAAAATTAAACCATTTTTTTTAACCAAGTAAAAGCACTTTTCATAACCAGTAAAGTATAATTTAAATACTGACTCCCCCCACTGTAATTATATAAATGATATTGACTGGTAAATCAGTGACAATTATGTTTTTCGATATATTCATTAAAATAAACAACACATACAACTGAACGTAAGCACTGTTTAAAAGTATTAATCTTTAGAAAAGTGTAAATCTGATCTGATATGTAAGTTTTGTAATAGCGAGGGACTCTAAACCTAACGTTTAAAATTTCGTTCTTTATGCTTTATCTTCTGTAATTTGTACCCGCGTTTAGGCAGTAGATATTTCTGCTATGAAATAGGCCTAACAATTTGTATATTTTAATATACATGACAGTTGTTTAACAGTAAAAATTTAACAAAATTACAGACGCTAAAATTACTCGGGTTGGCTTTGTTGGAGCTTCAGCCCAACATACCCACAACAAAAAAGTAATTTCTACAGAATCGAAACCGCAAACTCGCTCAAATCTACATGAGCCAGCGGCAGTTGATTTCCAACTAAATTCGGCATTTTTTTGCACAGTCAAGTGATGACTGATGTCATTTCTTCTGATCGATACGAAAATAACACACTTATTTCTCACCCCACTTACAACTATTGCATCACTGCACACGATATAAAACGCAGTACATTTCGATCGATCAATATCATTCCCTGGAGGGCAGTAACCGCGTATTAACAAGTACTCGCGCTCTACACTTCACTTCGAATCAACAAATCACGCATAGTATACGCGACTACCATTATCTTCGAATCTATCGCGGCGCTTCAACTTCGGATACACAACTACGGCTTCACCTCGCGCCCACACTACCTACACACCGGCGAAATATCAATCAAGGCGTTACGAACTGGCAACCTACTAGAGACCTTCTGAATAAATACTTCAACTTCAACATCCTCGACTTTCAATCACGGAGAAAACTTCCTGATGAGAACCACCCTTTGCTCACAATCAATTGGAGTCTAGTGAAGGGTGGCCACTCTCACGGCTTCTACCCCCATCAACCGACAGGAGAGTTAAATATAGTCCCGATTCATACCTCGCAGCGGTCTTCCGAGATATAGGACGAGGAGGGTGACTTGAACCAACCGGCCTGTTAAATTCTGCTAACCGTGGTTAGCTAACCACGATAAACAATTTAACAGCCGGTTTAATTATGACAGCTTGCACCAACTATTTGGAGGTCCCGGTTAATTAACGCCGTTCGGATTCAGCAAAAACCATTTTTGAGTGTTAGAACATGACCATAGACACAACTGAAATCGAGATTGCTCGCCTCAGCCAATCACAGCATAGTTCAAAATGGCGGACAGGACTTTCTCAGCTCGTCAGCTGTCAAACTGCCCACGCTTTTGTTCATGTATCACTTTCGCGTCTTCCCTGATTGACATCAGACATATAGGAAAACGTTTTACGAGTACGGTAACCAAAAAAAAGCGAAAAAACGGCGGCGCAGGCGACGCGATCAAATCTAACCTCGTAAATTGACAGCTAGCGTTTGACAGATCGCTAACTGCTGGTTAGTGGTGCTAACCGGGCACCAGGGCTAAGTTAGGGAATTTAACTGCCGTTAGCTTAACAGAGCATGGTGCAACAGTTTCGAGTATTTAACTGTGGTTAGACTCTTTAAACACGGTTATCTATCTTAACCGAGCTTGGTGCAAGTCGCCCCAAGAGGTATGAGTCACCGAATGCCAATAGTCTATCCATTTAAAACTTATGTGGAGTTTTAAAAAAATACCTAAAACTGTTTTTCTTTATGTACAGGTTGTTCCCCGGCGTAAGAATACAATTGTAACGTGGCGCTCTGAAATCGCCATATTTATCAAACGTCTATTGCGACATTTTCCAATGAGCTTTTACGACTATTGTATCAGAACAATGACATCTTATCTGTAAACGTATCCTTGCAAAGCCATAATAAACTATGAGAAGATTGTACACATATCTATCGTTGACTTTATTAAAAGTTGGTCTACGCTGTGTCACAGGGAGCTCTTTTTATTCCCTCGGTGAGGCCATAGTCGCCGTCTAATCAGCTAATCAGTGCCGCCTGCCACCCAAAATTAACGAACTTAGATAAAAGCGAAGCGACGCGGCGGCGTCGGCTGCGGCGGCCCGCGGATATAAAGTTGGGAGCGGGCACGACTAGGTTATCATGGCTATGCACTTGCAGCATTTACTCATAGCCAAATCCAATTATAATTTCCGCTTATCAACTTTACCATGTGCACGAGCTGTGAGTACCGAGATCTGCTGCTGTGAGCTACTTTGTATGTCTCATCCCAGGTGTTTTCTAATGAAGTATTACAAGAAAGACATAGGTTTAAAATGCTCTTTGGGGTATTATAAATTGTATAAGCATTTCTAGGCCTCGCCCATGTGTTCAGATCACACGTATCGCATTTATTGAACACCAATGCGCTGAAAACAGAAATGGATAGAAATATTAATAATTATTTAACTCTGGAACCACTGTATCACCCTGTGGTAACATTTACTAAAAATATTTTTTTATTGATTGGCAACACTGCTTTGTTATTTTTTTTATTCTTGACTTGTCTGAAAATGTTATAAATCTTTTATTTACAACATTCTCAAAATAAAGACTAGGGTACCCTGGCACCCAGGTTAGAATAAGTCCACTCCGATCATTAGTAGGGTTCTAGGGTTAAAGGATTTATTTTTATTTATTTATTTATTTAAGAATTAATTACTATAAAACATTGATTTGCTTACAGAAATAACAGGAATCGAATGGCAAAACCTTAACCTTTTTCTTATTTGATTCTGTCACCCAACTGGGACTAGCCCGTTCTAGTGTGGACATGACTCTAATATTGCAATCAAGTTTGCTTGATTGCTTACAAATGTACAAGTTTTATTAAAAAGCTAATAAGACTAAATTTCCCTAAAGTGTGGTCTTCAAAAAAATTATAATAATAAAAATAATATTAAAAGATAATATAATAAATAAAATGCAATTCCATTATATATTCGGAAATAATATAAAATTCGATTAAATAATATAAATAAAGTTATATGTAAGAAAAGAAAGAAACAGTCATTAATATTTAATATATTATGTTATATAATATAGGATTTAATATAAAAATATCTGGTCAATTCTAGATTTCTTTTCAATTCTAGTCAATTCTAGTCAAATATCTAGATTCCTATCACTTTTTGGTTTCAGTTCATTGGTGTTCATTAAATGCAATACGTGTGATCTGACCATATGGGCGAGGGGCCGAGAAATCTGGCGCGACCAGTAGTAATAATTCAACGGGCTCACATTATAATAAGATACAAAACTGATATGTGTTTAAGTAAACACAATATAATTTCCTTATTTTATAAAATTCCACCCAACTATTGCTTATAATATCGAAGACTATCGCGTTCGTTTTACATTAAAAATATGATAGAAACGAATTTACTGAAATGTGTAGCCCCCGACGCTTCGGCGACGTTGTAACCGGCGTTGTCCCGTAGATCAACGGATGGCGATGTTAATCGTCATCCGTTGATCTACGGGTTTGCGTCAAACTGCTGCTGTTACAGCTCAGATTATAAAGGTGATGAGGCGGTGGGCTTTGAAAATCCGCAGTTGACCGTGAACTCGCCACCCCTGACCGTTATAATCTTTGAGGTAACAGCAGCAGTTTTCCGCCTACCCGAAGATCGACTGATGACGATTGACAGCACTTTAGTCTACCCTGGAAAACGGCGATTGCAAAATCGCCGAAATATCGGGTGCTACAAACTTCACGACATAAATTCATTTCTATCTTATTTATAACAACTATTCCTTGTCTTTAAGCAATCGGCCGAAGAATTGATATGTATTATATCCTTCTCTTTGTTCGACTCTACTAATGGTGTTGTCATTATCCCCACCACTGACAATGGAAAACTCAATTAATCAATTAAATAAAGCAAATACAGCATCGAATGCCGCCGACGCGCGGCGCGGGTTCGTCGTTTTCATTGTTGTAAAATAAACTGGAGTAAACAACGCTTTCATTCTACTTATATCATACCTGAATAGTATTCAAGTTTGAAATACTCGCCATTGTTGAGATTAGGCGATGCGCGTTTCCGAGACTTTTTACAATCGAGACTTAGTTATCGGACCGAACCGTGTACCTACTCGATTACTAAAGCAGTAATCATGAGCGTAGTAGTACTCGACTAAATTTAGTAAAAGAAGTAGTCGATTAGTACTTTTATCTGTTAGCTGCCTGTATTAAAATGGCAATTTTCCAATATGGTTCGTTTCCCGGCTAGCCTCGGGCGGCTCGACGGTATTATTTGATTAAACAACGTTTACATTCGACTTATATCGTACCTGAATAGTATTCAAGTATGACATACGCTTTGTTGAGATTAGGCGATGCGTGTTTCCGCGACTTTTTAGAATGGACACTTAGTTATCGGACCGAATCGTGTACATATTCGATTACTATAGTAGTAATCGTGAGCGTAGTAGTACTCTACTTAATGTAGTAAAAGAAGTAGCCGATTACTACTTTTATATTTTAGCTGCCGTAATCCAACGCCTGCCTAAAGCGGCAGTAAGCATCGGCGATGCGCGATAGGTCCGTCCGGTTACTACTATAGTCTCGATTCTAAAAAGTCTCGGAATCGCGCATACGGCGACACGCGATTGGCGGTCCGATTACTACTAAGTATCGATTTTATGGTCGACATCACCAAGTTATTGCTACAACAGATGACGGGCAGACACGACAGCGCCGCGGTGAGTCGGTCTCAGTGTCGTTCGAAAGGTTGGGTTCTCTCTCACAGGACCTTCCATAATACAAACTTGTAGCAACATCAAAACCGACTCCATTTTTTTTCTAATTTGGGAAGGCGCATGACATATCGAAAAAAAATCACTTTTTGTAAAAGTGCCAATTTTTTAAAATGTGTATCTAGGTTTTTTTGGACAAAGCGAGCTCTGTATTATCTGTAGTTGTAGTAAATTTAGTCCAAATACTTAAATAAAGTACAGAATAATTTTCCTATTGCCTCATACTTTAAGAGTTATTCAACAAAAACCGAAGAAATATTTCAAAACTATTTTTCTCACAGCTGTTTCGAAGCCGCCGAATTTGTCTTTTTACTATTGGCATAGTCCCTTATAACATAATAATAAAATACAACCCAGGAGCTTTTGAGAGGTCGTAGTCTTTGTCGTGTACAAATTGACTGATTTAACTGGTACAATACGTGATCTTTACCAACCTTGTTTTGAGATGACGCCCAGTGCCGTGGCCCTAGAACGAAATTCAAAAAAGTCAAATGCAGTTTCATCCCGTTATTGTAACAAAAATAAGTCAGTAATTCCGGAAATGCGCTATTACCACATGGTTGATTATCGTTGGCTAATAATACCCCTTTCAATTCGTTGTTATTGGGGCCAATTAATTAGTCAACCCAATTTACACATTGTCTCTTGTGCAATTCGAATCGCTCAGCCGAAAATACAACGCGTTCGCAACCAAGTCACAATGGATTTTATAAATCATGGTATATAATTCTAATTACAGTTAAAGTCACTACATATTTTGGAGCCATTTATATATTTCACCAAATATGTTATATTACTTTTATGTCTAATTAACATGGCTTTAGCGGGATGTAGAATTGCCAGAGGGGCTTACAGCTGTTGCATTACCAGTCACTAGTCAAGAAGATCAACCTAGGCCTAGTCAACTGCCCCGAGGAAGAATTGCATCTGGAAGAACACCTGATGAGACCAGCAGCGTTTATAAGGTCCTTATACATGGATGTCGAACAATAGAGTTTTACACTACCAATTGGGCAAATATCTGAGGACGCATTGAAGGCAGGATGCAAACAAATAAGGAAACCCGAATATCGCACACTCGCAAGTGCGAGAGCAAATTCTAATAGAGATTTCATTTGGGTCCTCCTTAT